>CAUYLG010036330.1:0-23691 GCA_963573385.1 Cacajao melanocephalus
CTAGCCTGGGCAGTAGAACAAGAATCTTGTTCTCTCTCCCTCTTTTCCTTCCTCTTTCTTTCTCTCGTACAGTCTTTTTTTTTCTTTCTTTCACTCTCACTTTCTTTCCTCTCTTTTTCTTTCTTTCAAAAAAATAAAAAAATAAAAAAAAAATAAATAAATAAATAAAAAAAAAGAAAAGAAAACTGACAAGGGAAAGGACATGGCATTGCTCCTGCAGCCATCCTGTCAAAGAGGCACCTCTGGAATAGAGTCATGCCAACATCAGACCAGCCCTCAATGAGGGGCACTTACAAAATAACTGGCCTGTATTCAGCAAAATAGCATTCAGGCCATGGGAGTCAGGGAAAGACTGAGAAACTGCTCAAAGGGTGCAGGAGACTAAAGACACACGTCAATTCGCTGCACCATATGATGCTGCGCTGTGTGATTCTGCACTGGGCCCTTTTGATGAAAGGACATCATTGAGACACTTGCACAACTTAATGAGGATCTGAGGATTATGAAGTAGCAGCAAATCAGTGTGAATTTCCTGGTTTTGATGGCCGTAGTGTGGTTCTACAGGAGAATGTTCTCATTTATAGGAAATGCACACTAAATAATATTCTGGGATAATGGAGTAGTTGGGCTGGCAATTTAATTGCAAATGGTTCAGGGGTAAGGGAAGGCTCCTTGTACTGCATTTGTGCCTTTTCTGTAAGTTTGAGATTGCTTCAAAATTTTAAAATTCAAAAATAATTTTAAAATGAAATAAAGCTGATGCTCAGAGAGGTTTAAGTGGTCAACGGAGCTAGGACTCACCAACACCCAGGCCTCCGATCACACAAGTGCTCTTCCCACTCACTCCTCAGTTGGGGGGAAGGCATCCAGGAGGCGACTGAGAAGTAGTATTGCAAGGTCTTGGATTCTGGCCCCTAGTCTTGCTCTGTCGCCCAGGTTGGAGTGCAATGGCCCGATCTCAGTTCACTGCAACCTCCGCCTCCCGGGTTCAAGCGATTCTCTTTCCTCAGCCTCATGAGTAGCTGGGATTACAGGCATGTGCCACCATGCCTGGCTAATTTTGTATTTTTAGTAGAAACGGGGTTTCTCCATGTTGGTTAGGCTGGTCACAGACTCCCGACCTCAGGTGATCCACCTCCCTCAGCTTCCCAAAGTGCTGGGATTACAGGCGTGAGCCACTGTGCTGGCTGAGCCTGAGGTTCTTAACACAGGCAATACCACACCCCAGATGTTGGAAATGCGGGTGCCAAATAACCTGCAGTGCCTCCACAATCCCACCCAGCTCTGCATTCTAGCACTGTAGAGAAACCAAACTTTGTTTTATTCATAATTTCAGCAGGAGTTACTCACCATTGTAAAAGAAATCTCATTGCAATAGCAGTGCTGCTCTCAGCAACTGAGCTGTCCACATAACCCCCGCTAGTATTCATACCAAATCAGTGGCTCCAGGCACAGGGGCACGCTTCAGACCACTTCATTATGTCTCTTAGTCTACTCCTGCCTAAGCACTGACAGAGTGAAATACACACAATTTTATTACAAGTTACTTTCCTTTTATATCTGTTTAATGTTGCAGGTAGCTACATAGAATGGGTTTTTTTTTTTAGTTTTATGTGTAGGTAGGTTTACATGTATTTATGAGTCTCATTTCAGTCTAGTAAAAAGGAGTATTATAAGATACATGTTATTACAAAAAAGGACACTGAGTCTTCAATGGGACATACATCCTAACGGGCTCCATCCCATTCTTTTAAAGGATTACATAATACTCTACAGATCAACCATTCCTCTACTGACGGACACTGAGGTTATTTGATGTTCATATCCATGTTCACTGCTGCAACTATTGCTGCAGTGAACATCCTGATATCTGCCCTCTTTGACTCATGATTAGCTTCTGCTGTAGGTCAAGTTAGATCAATGCATGAGGTCATCTTCTTCTAGCCCAGCCTCCTCCATTACTCATCAAATATCCCCTCAGCACCACAGAAAACTACATGACAGGAAGAGTTTTCTTTTCCATTTCTTGTCCAGGCCTTCCCACTGTCAACACTGACCGGTCCCTGGCAACAATTCATCCGGCATCAGATAATGCATGTGCTCACCGCTTGACAGCAAAGCCTCTCAACAGTTCTATTCAACTAAAATTGATGGGCAGGGATAAAGAGTGGCTTGGCACCACACTCTCAGCTGGAGTTTGCACAAAGTGAAATGCATTTTAGTCTGGCAGCAAAGTCTTTTCACGGCTGGGTCTTCACTGTTGTTAATATGGTAGCCAAGGCCAGAGGAATAAAGGAAACCCACATTATCCTTCCCACTCTCACTCGCCTGGCTTCTCCTGAAGGGCTCCTCTGAGCACATCATGTTCTGGTTTGCAGGTTGAAAGACACACCAACATGTGTCTCCACCAAACGCACATGTTGATATCCTAACTCTCAAAAAGGTGGTGTCAGAAGGTAGTGGAGACTTTGGGAAGTGATTAGGTCATGAGGGTGAATCATTCCTGAATGGGATTAGAACTTTGATAAAAGAGACCTCTGGGTCCCTCAACCCTTACACCATGTGAAGACACAGCAAAAAACAGCTGTTTGTCAGCTAGGATGCAGCCCCTCACCAGACACCAAATCTGCTGGCACCTTGATCTTGGACTTCCACCTTCTAGAATGGTGAGAAATGCACATCTTTTGTGGGTAAGTCACCCAGTTTATGGTATTCTGTGACAGCAGCCCAAATGGCCAAAGACAAAAGGCCTTTTAGATTTCTAGCTTCTAAATGTCTCTATCTCACAGATGTGAATTGCAAGCATTCTCCATAAGCCAGTATTCAAGATATATCAGCCATTTTGGCAGCTGGGCACAATATTCAGCAAAGATACTTTCCACAGGCAAATGAGAACAAGTTTGAGGTGAAATCTTTGGAAATAGCAAGCCATACACTTGTTTAAGCATTGAGTTTCAAAGTCCAACAGGACACTTTTCACAATTACAAGCACTTCTCTAGCTCCATATCATTCATGTATTAATTTATTCACTATGCAGACATAGAAGACTATGAAAGAGCCTTTGCATGAGACACTTGTTTAAAA
Source organism: Cacajao melanocephalus (assembly GCA_963573385.1). Classification (NCBI taxonomy): domain Eukaryota; kingdom Metazoa; phylum Chordata; class Mammalia; order Primates; family Pitheciidae; genus Cacajao; species Cacajao melanocephalus. The sequence goes on from CAUYLG010036330.1 coordinate 3,086, forward strand.
TGGCAAGACAAATTTTATTCAAGCTGTCACATTAGGAAAGAGAGACTTCAGCACAGAACGGAGCTCAACTTTGAATCTAGCAGAGACAGCTGGGGATTTATAGCCAAGGCGCAAAGTAAGGGGGTCAGTGGGTGGAAATAACTAAGAAGAACTTGATTAGACATCAAGGGCGGGGTATTCTTGCTAAACTGGCTTAACAGGATTCTTGCTAAAGGCAAGCTGAGGGCTTAGATATCAAGGGGAGGGATGAAGAACTTGATTAGATATTAAGGGTAATCATATATCAAGGGTTGGGGGTGATTCTCAATAAACTGGCTCAGCAGGACTCTGCTAAAACTGAGCTCAGCTGGCCATAGTCAAAGCCTAGGCTAGAAGAAGGCTTAGAGGAGCCTGACTAAAGTTTGTCAAGGAAAGCATCCTTGTCAAGACATATACATGTAAATGTGGGTGTAGATAAAAAGGTAGATGTAGATATATCTATCATGTATGTATCTATATACATATGCATATTGTACTAGTCCATTGTGATGCCATAACAAAATATCTTAGACTGGGTAATTTGTAAGCAACTGAAATTTATTGCTCACAGTTCTAGTAGCTGGGAGGTCCTGCTTTCTTTTATTTTCTTTCTTTCTTTCTTTCTTTCTGACAGGGTCTTGCTCTACTGCCTAGGTTGGAGTACAGTGGTACGATCTTGGTTCACTGCAACCTCTGCCTCCCGGATTCAAGTGATTCTCATGCCTCAGCCTCCCAAGTAGCTGGGACTACAGGTATGTGCCACCATGCCCAGCTAACTTTTTTGGTATTTTTAGTAGAGACAGGGTTTTGGCTTTTGGCCAGGCTGGTCTCAAACTCCTGGCCTCAAGTGATCCACCCATCTCAGCCTCCCAAAGTGCTGGGATTACAGGTGTGAGCTGCCATGCCTGCCCTGCCCTGCCCTGCTCTGTTTCAAAGATGGTGCCTTCTCCCTACGTCCTTACATCACTGAAGGAAGGACCAGACTCCCTCAGGCCTTTGAGATAGATATATATAGATATGTATGTATAAATATTTGAGACAGAGTCTTGCTCTGTCACCCAGGCTGGAATGCAGTGGTGTGGTCTTGGCTCGCTGCCAACCTCTGCCTCTGGGATTCAATCGATTCTCCTGCCTCAGCCTCCTTTGTAGCTGGGATTATAGGTGCCCGCCATCAAGCCCAGCTAATTTTTTGTATTTTTAGTAGAGACAGGGTTTCATCATGTTGGCCAGGATGGTCTCGATTTCTTAACCTTGTGATCTGCCTGCCTCTACCTCCCAAAGTGCTCGGATTACAGTTGTGAACCACCGCGCCCAGCAGGCCTTTGATACATGAGCACTAATCACATTCATACGGCTTCTATCCTTGTGACCTAATCATCATCCACCTCTTAATACTATCACCTTGGAGGTTAGGCTTCAACACATGATTTTGTGGGGGACATCAACAGTCAGACTATGGCACATATAATCAGGCACCATACTGGAAGCTGGGGATGAAGTGGTGGAGAAGAAAAAGCCCCTGTTTAGAAAGTTTAACATCAGGAGCTTTTCTCTCTCATGTGCTGATATTGAGTGAGCAGACCAAAGCACCATGCTCAAAGTGAAACCCACCACCTGTAAGGAATGTTAAACTCTCAAATTACAAGAATATCTGAGATGATGGTGACACCTGGGACATATTTAAAGATTCTCAGGAGACTTCTGGGAGCTGAGGGGAGGAAGCCCACAACTCAACAGTAGAAAGAAGTCACAAATGTTTTATTCCTTGGTGATTTCCTTCTGAGTCACTTTCTTAGATATCTCTAGTCCACACTGGAGATTCATTAGCTTGGTATAGAACAGAATTAAAATAACCTATTGAGTGACAAATTCTCAGATTAAACAAAGGGAAGAAGAGCCAGCTAAGTATTGTTATAAACACATCAAAAACAAAATAATCTAAAGAGGTTGAAAATAATGGAAAAAGACATTCCAGACAAATAATGACAAGATAACTGATGTAACACTATCAGTGCCAGACAAGGGAGAGAGAAAGAATAAATAAATATAAATCAGTTAATGTTCACCTCAAGGAGTAAGACAACAATAAACACAAAGAAAGTAGAAGAGCTAAGATACTAAATATGAGAGTATACATCAATGAAAGAGAAAACTAATTCCCGAAACCTAAACCTAGTTCTTAGAACACAAATCTGTAGCAAGATTGAAAAATAGGAAAAGTAACATCAGTCAGAAAAATAGTGATAGGGTTTAAATGGGAATTTCTTGACAAAACAGTAGATATTTCTTAAATCAAAAGAGAAACTATGAACCAAGATAGGAAAAAAAAAACAATTTTATTTAAAACTACATATATATGTATAAATGACCATAACCTTCTCAAGAAGAAATAAAAACTTGCATACATTAATAACCACAAACCAAGCTGATAAAAATCTGTACCTCCCTCCTCAAAGGCACTAGACCAAGAAGGCTTCATAAGCAAGTTTTGCCAAATCTTTATGGAGTGGTTAATCTCTACCCAAAGCAAACTGTCTCAGAGAAAAGACTAAGAAGGAAAACTAGCAAAATAATTTCATGAGGCTAGTATAACCTTAATAATGTCACACAGAGAGTAAAATCAAAGAAAGTTGTTGACTAGGCTTACTTATGACAAGAGATACAAAAATCCTATTTTTAAAAGTCTCAAATCAAATTTAGCAATGCATCAAAATTATATCATGATCAACTAGAATTTGTCACTTACTTGATACATATATTAAATATTCAGTACATAGATCAATAATATGTATGCATATAATACATATATCAAATAAATGTATCATATGCATACAAATAAATTTGATATATGTATCAAATAAATATTTGATACAACTTATCAACTACAATTTTCCATTTATATTAGAAACGTAAAATGTTCTTCATCAGATAATGTGTTAATATAAAGTGTCACATTATTAGGTTAAGGAAAACAAATAAATATGATCAGCTTAATAAATGCTGAAGAAAAAGCATTTGACAAAATTCCATACTTAGTCATGATAACTTGGTAAATTGGAAATAGAAAATAACTTTAATTTGGTGAAGATATTAAAAACTAATGACAAACATCATATGTCATAATGAAAATTTAGATATATTTTCATTAAATGCAGGATCCTAAATTATGCCACCATCACTTAAATTATTCATCACTGAATTCAAAGTCCTATCCAGTGCAATAAGAAAATATAAACAAAGTGTAATAATTGGAAAAGGAAGAAACAACATTCTCATTAGTTGCAAATGATATCATTGTTCATGATGCACCTGTGATGGTTAATTTTTTATGCCTCGACTTGACTGGTCTGAGTGATGCCCAGATAGCTGTAAAAATATTACTTCTGGGTGTGTCGAGTATGTCTGTAAGAATGGTTCCAGAAGAGATTAGCATTTGACTCAGTAGACTGAGTAAAGAAGATCACCATCACTAATGTGGGTGGGCATTAGCCAATGCTTTGATGGCCAAAGTAAAACAAAAGTGTGGAGGAAGGGTGAATTTGTTTTCTGCTTGAGCTGGGACATGCATCTTCTCCTGCTCTTAGACACTGAAGCTCCTGGTTCTTAGGCCTTTGGCCTCGAACTGGGACTTACACCCTTGGCTCCCGTGGTTCTCTGGCCTTCAAGCTTGAACTGGGACTACACCACTGGCTTTCCTGGGCCTCCAGCTTGCAAATGACAGAATATGAGACTTCTTAGCTGCCATAATCACATGAGCCAATCCCTCATAACAAATCTCTTTCCATATATGTATGTATATCCTGTTGGTTCTGTTTCTCTATTTCTTTAGAACCCCAGAACACACCTAAAGCTGAAATAATAAAGGAATCCAGCAAGATGACAAGAAGGGCATAAAAGACCTGATCAAGTGGAAAGATGTATTCCAGATGGATAGAAGACTCAATAATGAGGTGCTAACCTCCCAAAACCAATCTGGAAGCCAATGCAGTTTCAATAAAAATGCATTCAGGTTACCACTTCACCTTTACTAGAATGCAAAATGGTGCCGTCACGGTGGGAAATAGTCAAGAGTTTCTCAAAAGGTTAAACGTAAGTTTCCAAAGGACCTAGCAATTTCACTCCTAGGTATATATCCCAGAGAATGAGAATATCTGCCCTCACAAAAACCTGCACACACATGTTCATAGCAGCATTCTTGATAATAACCAAACAATGGAAACATGCAAATCTCCATCAACAGATGGGTAAACAAAATATGGTATATCCAAACAATGATATGTCATTTAGCCATAAAAAATGAATGAGGACATGGATGAATCTTGAAAACATTATGCTAAGTGAAATAAGCCAGACACAAAAGGCTACATATTGTATGATTCTATTTACATGAAACATAGAGGACAGGCAAATCCATGGAAACAGAAGTAGATTAGGGGTTTCCAGGGGCTGGAAAAAGAAAGGAATGGGACCTGATGGCTAATGGGTGTGGGTTTTCTTTTGGAGATGATGAAAATGTTCTGGAATTAGTATTAATGGTTGCAGAACTATGTGAATGTATTAAAAACCACTGAATTGGCTGGGTGCGGTGGCTCACGCCTGTAATCCCAGCACTTTGGGAGGCTGAGGCAGGTAGATTGCTTGAGGTCAGGAGTTGGAGACCAGCCTGGCCAACATGGTGAAACCCCATCTCTTAAAAAAAAAAAAAAAAAAAACTGAATTGTACACTTTAAAAGTATGAAATTTATGGTATGTAAATTGTATCTCAATTTTTAAAAAAATTTTCATCAAGGTTTTTTGCTTTACTTGACACTGATCATAAAACTCACATGGAAGTAGAAAGGGCCAAGAATTGCTAAGATAATTTTGAAAAAAAAATGCTGGAGAGACTTGCTCTATTATAGATCAAGATTTATTAAAAAACTCAGTAAGACTTATATGTTATTATCATACAGATAAATAATTAACCAAAAAAATACTAATCTTAGAAAGAAACCCATAATCATAAAGTTGGTATATGGAAAACTTGGCATTATAAATCAATAGGGAAAGAGTAGACTAATAAATGTATACAAACGTGGGAAAAAATTAGTTGCTTCAATGAAGTTTAAAACAACAATTAAATATTTCACAGTCAGAATAGTAAAAACTACATAACAGTTATATTTGAGAAGAAAAGGAAGATAATTGAAAGGGAAGAGGAAGGGTGGAGGGAGATTTAATGACGTCTACTTTCAATTCTAAAAAGGAAAGGATCAGAATAAAATAAGGCAGAAATGTTAAGATTGGTTAATTATGGCTCATGGCATATGGATAACAGTTACATGATTTCTCTGTACACTTTGACATGTTTGAAAGAATCTCTAATTTTTAAACTTCCACAGAAATATTGCCCACAAGAAATATGACAAAATATTAAGTGGTTTTCTCAGAGTAGTGAAAATATGGGTGATTTTTATTTTTCTATATTTTCCTTTTTAAAAAAACAATAGCAGGTGTTATTTTGCTAGGAAAAGAGAACATTAAAACTATCAAAAGGGAAAGTAACTACCCCTTTCTTACTGCTATCCAACTGAAAAACTCACACTGTAAAGCGAATAAAAATGATAATTTTTGTGAACTTCATAGCATGTATACTTTCCGCAACACTTCTACTCATCTTTTTCATGATACATGTGTAAAGGAGGTAAGCAATGTATCAGACACTTTTTGCTCTAGTTATACAAGATTATTAGCAATGGAACTGGTCCAAGCACTAGTCTTTTAGAACCCTTAATCTCATGCTTTTTTTTTTTTTTACTATATCAGACGACTTCTTAATACCCCAATAGGTCTTCAGTATAAATGTGTACAGCTGCCTCCCATCTCCCAAATGGTTGTGCTGCATGGTTTATTTGTTAAATCAGATAGTTTGAACTTGAATCTTGTTTTTTTAAACAGAGACAGCATTATGACAGCAAGTTAGGGTCAAAGGTTCACAAACGTGCAATGTCCACCGTAACCTGTCTTAGAAGAGTGGGACCCAGCTGCTGGTTTCTGCCATCTCTACCAGGATGACTCAGCAGGTGTCCCAAACTCAGCATTGCCAAAGCTAAGCTGTTTCTATTTCTCCCAAACTCGCTCCTCCCAGTCGTCCCTATTTTCATAAATGCAGCATTGATCCACACAGTAGCTCAATCCAGAAACGTGGGAGTCACACCTGACTCATCCCCTTCCTCTCCAGCCTCCATCCACTCTGTTCTGTTGGAACCAAATTCTGCTGAGTCTGGCTGTAAAATACATCTCCGTTCCGTCACCTGTCTCCATTCTCTTTTCAGTGCCTGGTCCAGGCTACCTTCCCTTTCCCACAATCATTGAACCTTTGGCAAGAAGTCAAAGGGCAGGAGGCTAGTCTGCAGGCCAGGGCCCTGGCTCTCATGTGGGGGGTGTCTGCGAAGTCAATGAGCACCTGCTCTTGTCCTGGCTGAGGAGCTATTTGCAAAGGTGTCCTCAATACTCCACCTCTCTCCCTCTACAACACACACCCAGTCCTGGTCACAGGCTGCTAATCACTGGGCTGCTAATCACTGGCCTTTGCTTTCATAGAGACTTACTCTGGGGGCCCTGTCATCTCCAACTTGAAACCAAAGTTATTTTTCCTAATTATACAAAGTACTTATTACTGGAAAAGAGTCACAAGTGAGCAAAACAACAACTTAATTAAAAGAAAAGTCTGATCACTAACAATGGAAAATTAATGGACGAATTACTTAACAGACACCAAACTCAGCTTAGCTGAACTGGCAGATTGCTTACCTAAACAAACCTTGAGAAAGTGTATACGCATGTTAATGACCGGCTGCAGATTCTTCCTCTACCTATGGTTTACCAGAAGGCAGCGGACTATCATCGATGCGGTTTTTCCCTCTGCAGAAGCCAGCGCTGCTGCGGTCCTATGCCTAGGATTGGGACGTGCATCTGTCAGGGAATTTCAATTATCATAGAACCTCAGAGATCATTTGTTATACTGAGTTCCTTGTGGACAAAACACAGCCTAGCTCAGTCTTTAATCCCAATGACCAGTACAGTGCCTGACCCAGAGTTTGATAGACTGAATTGAGTGCAGATCCCTAACTGAGAGATGAAGATGCCACAGCCCAGAGAAAGACTTGCCCTAAATCATAGGTCCACTTTTGGCGGAGCTGGGATCGTCATACTCAGGTCTCCTAACCTTCAATCCACACTACTTTAAGTACACAAAGAGAAACCATGTGCATTTAATACTTTTCCCCTGCACTTGAATTTTTGTAGCATTAAGGGACCTGAAAGGATTGCTTAGCCTCATCTTCAGAAAGAGAGTAAATGGCACAGAGCCGTTTTCAAGTGCACCTTGGTGAGCCTCATCTTTCTTCTCTCAGCTCTTAATGATACCCCATTTAAAATCAATGAAACACAGAAGCTCTTTAAATTCCAATCATCTGCTAAGCAGCATTACAGTGAGGGCATTAAGTAACAGGAACAGATCAACTACAGACTTGTTTTCTCCCCAAAGGCAAATTTGATTTTGGAAATTTGCTTTTGGAAACATCTTAGGCATGGGATCCTGGAAATGGACTCAGGATACAGAGGGAGGAGGGGAGAAAGGCTGACAGGATGTGAGGAGCTGGAGGAGGACAGGGCAGATGACAAAGACAGCAGCAACCACCACGGGATAAGAGGCCAGCGAGACAGTAAAAAGGCCTCAGATTTTACAACCCGGAGCGGCCTCCAGGATCTCCTATTGTAAAATTTCTTCCCATACCTCATGAAAAACAACCCTCTTCATTCCTGTTCTCATTTTCTTGTTTTCCAGCTCTGTAAATAGCCATCACCAGGCTGCAGGTGTGTTCCTAAGCTTACTCTAAGATTTTTCTGTCCCAAATAAAAGTACAAAATAAATAGCTATTTCACTTAGATTTTGAGATTTTAAACTGCACAGCTATTCTAAGGAAGGCTAGAACAACTAATAAGCTACTTACTCATGTGCGAGGTGTACATTTTATGGCTGTGTCATGGAGGGCAACCCCAGCTGGTGAGCACACACCAAAATGTGGGCAACCGGCACCTGGGTTCAGCCCGGCTGCACAGCCACACTGGAGGCTTCCGCAACAGAAATCAGAAAGCATTCCCTAGAATGCTGAATTTGTAGACAACATAACAGGTTTATAAGGAACAACAGAGTTCTAGGATTCATCATCTCTAGCCACAAAAACAGCACATGAGCTTTGTTTAAAAAAAAAAAAAAAACTGACCTCCTTCCTTTGTGCCAGGTAGCAGCCCCTCTCTTTCAGGATGCGAGGGGGAGGGGCTGGAGTGGGGGTGGGGAGAAGTAAAGAGGGACAGGCTCAGAGGTGACAATGGTGAGAGGAAAACCAGCAATGGAGGTAACAGATTATTTCCTGTGATAGATTATTTCCAAAGACAGTCACAACAATCTCCTATCAAAAGGTGGGATGTGTTTCCCTTCCCCTGAATCTGGACTAGCCATGAGGTTTGTTCTGACCAATAGAATGTGGCACCAGTGACCTCCTGGGCTTGACATGGCCTTCAGCTTCTACTTTGCAGAGGCAGGTTCCTGTCACATGCAAAGAAATCAGGCTGTTCTGCTACAGAGAGAAGCTACAAGAGAGAGGACCCAGAGAATCAGAGGCCATGCAAAGAGGACTAGGCCATGTCGAGAAGGACTGAGGTTCCCAGCCAAGACAGCTCCGAGGCCCCAGACATGGGAGTGGCACCATCTTGGATCCTCTATTTCTAGTTGAGTAACCCAAGTAGAAGAGAGAAAAGAGCTGTCTCCACAAAATCCTCCCCAAATTATTTTCTTTTTTTTTCTTTTTTTTTTTTTTTTTTTGAGACAGAGTCTCGCCCTGTCACCCAGGCTGCAGTGCAATGGCTCCATCTAAGCTCACTGCAATCTCTGCCTCCTGGGTTCAAACAGTTCTCCTGCCTCAGCCTCCAGAGTAGCTGGAATTACAGGCACCCACCACCATACCCAGTTAATTTTTGTATTTTTAGTAGAGACGGAGTTCTACCATGTTGGCCAGGCTGGTCTCGAACTCCTGACCTCGTGAACCGCCCGCCTTGGTCTCCCAAAGTGCTGGGATTACAAGCATGAGCCACCGGGCCCAGCCATCCTCCCCAAATTCTGACCCATAGGATCATGAGCAAATAGTTGCTTTAAGCTACTATATTTAGGGCTGGTTTGCTATGTGGCAATAAACAACTGAAACAATACCTAACTGCTCTCTGCTGTCAACTAGCTCCTCACAGCCTGTCCCCTGAGGGACTGCAATGGGTTTGTGTTTTGATTTTGTTTCTGGATTTTTCTGTGTTGTTTTGCTTTTTTTTTTTTTTTTTTTTTCCAATTCATCAATTGGAGAATCTTGCTGGAGACAGTGAAAATTGATTTGAGACTGACGAAGCCCTTAAACATGCCTGGCAGGGGAATTGGTATGCTGGGCACACTGTCACACCTGTGTCACACATGCTTGGAAGGGAAAAGCCCATGGAACTAGCCCACCCCAGGACCCAGAGGGCAGTACCACGGAGATACTGCCCCCGGCACCTCCATTCCTCAGAACACAGACCACTGACTGTTCTGTGAGCAAGCTGCTCCTGCTCCACCGTTAAAACAGAATGCCCTTGAAGGAAATCCAGTACATCCAGTACTCACAGGCCTTGGTCTCTCTCCACTCTGAAGTGACAGGCTGGCAGATCCACCTGCCTGGATTCTCCAGGCTCCCTGGCTCCCTGCTGTCATTTCATGGTCAACATGGCAAAAAAAAAGAAAGGGGGTGGGGAGGGGAGGCAAAAGAGGCCACGCTTATTCCACACAAAGCTTCAGGCAGGGCTGGTGTCCCCTCACATTTGGCTTCAGGCAGATCCAGCAAGATGTGGCAGCCTTTATCAATGTGAATCATGTCCAAACTCCTGTGGGAAAATAACTACCCAAACAAAATGAACACAAAGGACTGCACGGGGCCTGGCATGGTGGTTCTGTCTTCTGATATCAACACAGCCTGCCTCTTGCAGGGTGGGAAGCAGACAAGGGACAATCCCCTCCCTAAAATGGCCTGCACTTGGCTGGTGCTAAAATAAAGGCACCCCTAGTCTTGAGCCTCAGGCAGTTTCCCCACTGAAGCCTCACTGGTGGAAGCTGCGCAAAGCAGGCCTCTTAAGCCCTGAACTGTCCAGGCTACACATCAGCTCCACGTTCACAGAAGCAGAGAGTAGGGGGAGCACTGAACCTGACTCTGCACTGAGTTTGCCTTGACACCTTCACTTGTATCAGGATTCAACAGCCTTGAAGAAAGGGGATGAGGAAATCACAAGGCAGTGGCTAAGAGCCAAGATGAGCCGAAGGGAGTCATTCAAAAGGGGTTGGTATGATGCCAAAAAATATTCATCATTCCACAAATGTTTATCGAGCACCTACTATGTGTCAGGCACTGTGCTAGGTGCTGGAGACAGGATGGTAAATAAAACACATGTGGTTCTTGCCCCAGGGAGCCCACCCCCCAATTAGAATATTGTGTGGTCACTGCTGTAGGCAGGAGCACAGCCAAGGAGCATGTATTGGAGGTTGCTGGGTGGAGCCAGTGCATCAGAGAAGGAGGGGTGGGCAGGAAAGGCACCATGGAGGCTGGAGAAGGTGGCAGCACACTGCAGTATGGCCCCAGAGAGTTCCCCAGCTTCCGAGACTTCACCCGTAACTGAGGGCACTCCTGGACCCCTCCCTGGACTCCCAAGTTCTATGTCAGGGCCACTGCATCCAGCCTTCACTGGATTCAGCCTACATTCCCATTGATGTTTCTAAAAACATTGCTTCCCTGAAGGCACTAACCTGCTCAACAGCCTCCAATGACAATCCACCATTGACAGAATAAACGTCCCAACATCCTGGCCTGACTTCTCAAGCCCTACACAGTCTGCCCCAACCCATCTCAGCACACCGAGAACAAAAGGTGCCCACAAAGGAACCCCCAATCCCTGCTCACAGTCATCTGCACAACCTTGTGACTAGCCCCGCCCCCAACTCTGACCACATTTACATATATGAGAATGTCTCTGTTTCTACATATAAATCCTAGACACAAGGGTCTATATACTCACATGGTCTCTATGGAGCCAGAGTCCCCAACAAGGCATGACTTGAGAAATCCAGGGAAAGGCCCCAGGTCCCAACTAACACTCAGTAGCCAACTGGTCCAGAATCTTCAATTAGCTATTATTCCTTGATTTAAGCACCAGCTATCCTAGATAAATAATTTTCTTTTTTTTTTTTTGAGACAGAGTCTTGCTCTGTCGCCCAGGCTGGAGTGCAGTGACACCATCTCTGCTCACTGTAACCTCCGCCTCCTGGGCTCAAGTGATTCTCTTGACTCAGCATCCTGAGTAGCTGGAACTAAAGGCATGGACCAACCACACCTGGCTAATGTTTGTACTTTTTAGAAGAGACAGGGTTTCTCCATGTTGGCCAGGCTGGTCTCAAACTCCTGACCTTAGGTGATCTACCTGCGTCAGCCTCCCAAAGTGCTGGGATTACAGGCGTGAACCACCACACCTGGCTGTAATTTTTAATTAAAAATATTTAGTGTTATGACCTGACAATTCCAGTTCTAGGAATATATAGCTAACATAAATGTTTATAATAATTTATCAGGAGACAGGTACAAGAATGTAGCGTTGGTTCTAATAGTCCCAATCTAAAAGCCCACCTACAATAAGATGCAGACATTGTGGTATAGTCACACAATAAAATGCCATACAAATGTGAGCATGCATGCACTACAGCTACACGTAGCAAAATGAATGAATTCCCAAACCTAGTGTTGAGTAAAATAAGACAGACACGGATAAAGTTCAAACACAGGCAAGATTAAGCCATGATATTAAAACTCAGGACAATGGTTACCCTTGGGAATGTACAATGACTAAAATGGGGCATAAGGGTGGCTTATGGGGTGCTGAGAATCTTCTATGTCATGATCTAGATGCTGGGTTCATGAGTATATTCAATGTGTGAAAATTCACTGAGCCATATGCCTATGATGTGTACATCTTCTATGTAGCTAATATTTCAAAAAAAAAGTTTAAAAAGGGAAAAGGAGAAAATTGATGAGGGTGCAGAGAAATTAATACTTTCTTACATTGGGGAATGCAAATTAGTAAAGCTTTAGGAAAGGGAATTTGGCAATATTTATCAAAACCTTGAAAAATTTCATATCCTTTGACCTAGTAATTCCAGCTCCAGAAATTTATCTTCAGGAAATAATGAGGGTGCAGTGGTACTTGTCACAGAATTATTTATAATAGGGAAAATTTGGAAATAGCCTAAATGTTGAGCACATGTACACCTACTGTGCAGCCACGAAAATGCATTTTATAAAATATTTAATGAGAGGATTATGAGAGATTTAAATTTCTTCTACTTTCTGTTTTTTTCCAAATTCCCTGCAATGAACAGGCATCACTTTTATTATGAGAAAAGAGTTATTTAGAAATAAATAAATGCAAACACCCAAGCAGAAATTAAAAACTGAACTTGGCATTCATTCAACAAACATGTACTCAAATCTTCCATTGCCAGGCAGTACCGTGGAGGTAGTAATGGATGTGGCTTAGGGCCTCCTTTCAGAACCATAATTCAGATAGATATGAAGTTGAGTGAGAATTATTCCCATTGCTGATGCAATAGGACAAACAACCAATGTGATGTCAAAATACATGCATTTGAATCTCAATTCTACTGGTGAAACTTTTTCAGCATCTTGGCAGGTGAGCTCCTCTACTCATCAGTTCCTTCATCTGTAAAATAAGTGTAAGAGTTATCCTGCCTACCTCACTCTGATGTAGTCAACTGAAAAGGAGACTCAACCGAGTATGTTCTGAAGATATAGGTTATAAATATCATGATCATTATCATTCATGCCAAGAACAAAAAAGGGCCAGGCACAGTGGCTCATGCTTGTAATCCCAGAACTTTGGAAGACCGAGGTGGGCAGATCACCTGAGGTCAGGAGTTCAAGACTAGCCTGGGCAACATGGCAGAATCCCATCTTTCCTAAAAATATAGAAATTAGGTGGACATGGTGGCACACACCTGTAGTCCCAGTTATTCAGGAGGCTGAGACACAAGAATCACTTGAGCCTGGGAAGCAGAGGTTGAAATAAACTGAGATTACACCACTGTATTCCAGCCTGAGCAACAGAAAGTCTGTCTCAAAAAAAAAAAAAAGAAGAAGAAAAAGAAAGAAGAAAGAAGAAGAAGAGGAAGAGGAGGAGGAGAAGGAGAAGGAGAAGGAAGAAGGAAGAAGAAAAAAGAAAGAAGGAGAAGGAAGAAGGAAGAAGAAAGAAGAAAGAAGAAGAAGAGGAGGAGAGCAGGAGGAGAGGAAGAGCAGGAAGAACAACAACAAAAGGGGACTGGGTGCAGTGGCTCATGTCTGTAATCCCAGGACTTTGGGAGTCCAAGGCAGGAGGACTGCTGAGTTCGAGACCAGCTTGGGCAATATAGATCTTGTCTCTATAAAAAATAAAAATTAGCCTGGCATGGTGGTGCATGCCTGTAATCCTAGCTACTTGGGAGGCTGAGATGGAAGGATCACTTGAGCCCAGGAGGTCAAGACTTCAGTGAGTCATGATCATGCCACTGCACTCCAGCCTGAGTGACAGAGTGAGACTCTGTTAAGAAAGAGAGAGGGAAAGAGAGGGAGGAAGGGAAGAAGGGAGGAAAGGAGGGAGGCAGGGGCACATAACATGCACTCAAGTTCTACTAAGAAACATCATCCCAGCTGGGTGTGGTGGCTCATGCCTGTAATTCCAGCACTTTGGGAGGCTGAGGAGAGTGGATCACTTGAGCACAGAAGTTTGAGACCAACCTGGCCAAAATAGTGAAACCCTGTCTCTACTAAAAATATAAAAAACTGGATATGGTGGTACACGCCTGTAGTCCCAGAATTACATGCCTGTAATCAAGAATTGCTTGAACCCAGGAGGCAGAGGGTGCAGTGAGCCAGGAGGCAGAGGGTGCATTGAGCCAAGATTGTACCACTGCCCTCCAGCCTGGGAGACAGAGCGAGACTTGGTCTCAAAAGAAAGAAAAGAAAAGAAAAAAAGAAAAGAGAAAAGAAAGAAAAGAAAAGAACAGAAAAACATCAGAAACATCACCCTCAGCCTCCTTCGGTCTTATGGTTATCTCATCCTCCTCTGAGCCTTGCTCTTGTCCAGCATCAAAGGCAGAGTGACCAATGGTTAAAGGCAGAGGGAAGTTCTTTTTATCATCAAATTCTGGTTGCATGATGGTAGAGAATGTGGGCTGCATGATGTTGATTCTTTAACACTTGCTGAGACTTCCTTAGTGGTCTTGTTCACGGTTAGTTTCTATAAATGTATGCCTCAGAGGAAGGTGGAGTTTCCATTTGTAGGGTGCAGGGCTGTATACAGATCCATTGGCTCATGCTTATTACTTGTCTTGTTTGAACCTTTTATAGCTTTACTAGTTTGTATCTCCTTGACCTGTCTGTTTACAAAAAGGCATGTTTAAAATCTCTTACAGTAATTTTAGATTTGTCTTTTGTACCTTTCAGTTCTCTCAATTTCTGCTTCCCTTATTTTGAGGCTATGTTGTTAGGCACATAAAGATTTATGACTATTATATGTCCTAGCAGACTGTACCTTTTATCAGCTTTTATCCTGTTTATTTATACTTTCCTTCTTATATTCTACATTGTTAACAGTATTGCAATACCAGCTTTATTTTGGTATCTGTATGGTATATTCTCTTCCAACCCTTGGCTTTCATATTTTTCTCCTTTATTTAGTAACTTTTTTGTAGAAACAAGGTCTCCCTATGTTGCTCAGGCTAGTCTTGAGCTATTGAGCTCAAGCAACCCTCCTGCCTCAGCCTCTCAAAGTGCTAGGATTACATGCATGAGCCATCATGCCAAGCCAACTTTCATCTTTTTCTGTCACTAAATTGTGTATATGATTCTTACAAATAGCATATACCTGGATCTTCTGCCCTAAAACATTTTTTTTAACAAAATAGTTTCTGTCTTTAAAGGAAAGTTTTATCTATTTTGGTTATGACATTAGCTTGGGGTTCCATTTTCTCATGGGCATTTTTTTTAATTTTTGTTTTTGTTTTTTGCTCCTGGTCCTTGGAAGATGGAGATTCCTTGTGAATTCCCTAGGCTCCTGACTAGAGTGTTTATGGTTCTCATTTTACAGAAGAAAGTACCCTTCACGGAATAATGCCATTGGCTTCCCAAACACAGGAACCCATACATGAGCTCCCTTCCCCTTGAGGGATTTGGAACCCCAGTCTACATGCATTTTATCAGGTTCCCATATATGTGAGGCCTTTGGCTTCAGCTCCCACTATGCTCAGACTTTTAGACCCTCTTCTTTTCAGGCAACTGACAATACTATTCTCTTTGTTTGCAGTCCAGCCTTAAAATATCATTTTGTCAGGGTGTGATTGTTGTTATCCTAATCATCTTGGTCAGAGAAGGGGTGTCTCTCGCTCTCTCTCTCTCTCTCTCTGTGTGTGTGTGTATGTGTGTGTGTGTGTGTGTGTGTTGGGGGCATATATTAGTTATTTGTCAGCTGGAATCATCACGCTAACTAGAAATTTAAAAATGGAATAAAGATAGAAAATATTTTGAAAGTACAGAAATAATTGATAACTCAGAAGTATAGAATCAGAAAAATCATCTTTTAAGAATGAGAGTAAAAGAAAACATTACCAGATTAACTGAAAGTGAGAGAGAGCACCACACATAAAGATATCAATGAAAGTATTTCTAAAATATGGACAGATTACTACTTAATGACAAAATATTTAACTTACCAGGAAAATATAATAATAATTCTAAATATGTTCATAATAAAGTAGCTTCAAAATATGTTAAGGAAAAAGTTGATAAAAATATAAAGAGAAATGGGCCAATATAGTATTCAGGTAGAAAATTTAGAAACTCTTGTCAAACAGATACAATAAGCAAGGACATATGTTTTAAACTTTAAGCTTTGAATACTTAGTGTGTTTAACACATAGACTTGCACATCAAATTAGAGAACACATAGAACAAGTTTTAAAACTGACCAGAAGAGGCCAGACACCGTGGTTCATGCCTGTAATCCCAGCACTTTGGCAGGCTAAGGCAGGTGGATCACTTGAGCTCAGGACTTTATGTGGCAAAAACCCCCTCTCGACAAAAATTACAAAAATTAGCCAGGCATGGTGCTGCATACTTGCAGTCACAACTACTCAGGAGGCTGAGGTGGGAGACTGCTTGACCATAGAAGGCAGAAAAAAAAAAAACACACCGAAAAATGGACCAAAAGATATAGAGCAGTTTCAGATAACTCCAAAGAGTAAAACAGTCCATATTCTTTGATCTTAGTGTAATTAAATTTGAAATCAGTAACAGATGGTAACTAAGAAAACAAAGACAAGTTATATTTGTACATTTAAAAATACTGATCAGAGACAAAAATCATAATAGATGTTTAAAAATAGTACTGAATGATAATGAAAATAATTTCTATCAAATTCTATTCTATAATATTTTTATTTGCTTTATTAACTTTATGCCAATTTCTTAGAAAACTTAAATGAAATAGACAAATTCTTGGAAGAATATAATTTGTAAACGTGGACTCTAGGACAAACAGAAAACCTAAAGAGTCTTCCAATCATTAAATACATTGAATCAGTAATTTAAAAATCATTCCACAGTGAAAATAAGAGGCCCAAATGGTTTTACGGGAAAGTTCTATCAGATATGCAATGAGTAAACCATTTCTTATATAATCTCATATATCATCTTCCTAGAGCATAAGAAAAGAAAGACTACTTGGTAACCCATTTTGTAAAGTGAAGAAAAACTTCAGGCCAGTGAAATCTCAAGAAGGAAAATTACAGGCCAATCTCACTCATGAAAAGAGATGCCTAAAAGGCTGAAAAATAATTAATAAACCAAATACAAAAATATATTTAAAATAGATATTATCAAGTTGAATTCTCCTAAAGAATTGGAAAAAAATGGCTTAACGTTGGAAAATCTGCCAGTGTAATTCACCAGCATAATGAATTAAAAGAGACTAATCATATAGTCATCTCAGAGGAGGGTAAGGGAGATACCTGATAAAATGTAACTCTTATTCCTGATTAAGCTCCTAGCAAACTAAGAACTGAATGGAACGTCCCTAACCTGATAAGGTCATGTAATGTGCCGCTACTATAAAACTTAACAGTGACTCACTGAAAGCATTCTCTTTAGTATCAGCAACAGCACAAGGCTGTCTACCATCTCTGCTACTCAACTCTGTACTGGATATCCTTAGCTAGTCACCAAGGTAAGAAAAGAAAGAAACAGAAGAAGGGAAGAAGGGAGAAAGGGAGGAAGGGAGGAAGGGGAAGGGAAGGGAGGGAGGGAAAGAAGGGAAGGAAAGAATAAGGAGAGGAGAGAGAAGGAGAGAGAAAGGAAGGAAAGAAGGAAAGAAGGAGGGAGGGAAGGAAGGAAGGGGAAGGAAGCGGAAGGAAAGGAAGGAAGGAAGAAGGAAGGAAGGAAGGAAAAGGAGGGAGGGGGAGGAAAGGAAAGGAAAGAAAGGAAGGAAGAGAGGGAGGGAGGGAAAAAAAGAAAGAAAAGAAAAGAAAGGAAAGGAAAAAATGAAATTGACATTATTTGAATATGATATAATCTACACAAATCTAAAAGAACGTACAGCAATGTGTTAGAATAAGAATACAAAGATTGCTAATTATAATATTACAATGGACTGAATGTTTACGTCCCTTCACAATTCATCAGATGAAATCCTAGCCCCCAAGGCAATTGTGTTAGAAGATGGGGCCTTTGGGAACTGATTAGGTCATGGAGGCAGAACCATCATGAATGAAATGAATTCCCTTATAAAACTGACCAGAGGGCTGGGCACTGTGGCTCACACCTGTAATCTCAACACTTTGGGAGGCTGAGGTGGGCAGATCACCTGAGGTCAGGATTTCAAGACAAGCCTGCCCAAAATGGTGAAATCCTATCTCAAATAAAAGTACAAAAAAATAAAAATTAGCTAAGTGTGGTGGCTGGTGCCTATAATCCCAGCTACTCGGGAGACTGAGGCAGGGGAATCACTTGAACCCAGGAGGCAAACGTTGCAGTAAGCTGAGATCATGCCATTGCACTCCAGCCTCAGAAACAAGAGTGAAACTCCATCTCTAAATTAATTAATTAATTAATTAATTAATTAAAAATAAAATAAGTCAGAGGGGGTTTAGTGGCTTCTTCCACTTTGTGAGGACAAAGTGAGGAGGAGCTATCTCTGAACCAGAAAGCCCTCACCAGACATCAAATCTGCTGGTGCCCTGATCTTAAACTTCCAGCCTCCAGAAGTACAAGAAATAAATTTTTGTTGTTTATAAACTACCCAGCTTATGGTCTTTTGTTACAGCAGCCTGAGTAGACTAAGACAAAGATCAACAGAAAAGCCAATTACATTGTTATACACCTGTAAAAACCCTAATAAAGTACTTTCAAAAATAAATCTTTAGAACTAGAAGAATATATGTTTACTGAAATCAAAATCAAAAGTAAAAATTGTTCACTGAACTTCAATGACCAATCAAGAAAATGCAAAGTTATGCAAAAGGCAAAACCACTTTCCATCGTCAGACAGGATCAGGCATTGATTGGATAAATGTGACTGCTCACACACTCCTTCCAGGAATGTAAATGAGCTTTTTAAATCTTTGGAGAGTAATTGGGCAATATAAAACTAATAATAATAATAGCATGTTTTCTAAGACCTAGCAAATTTGCTTTTAGGCATGTTCTTCCCATCTAGTCTCTCACACTTATGTGCTAGGAGACAAGTTCAAGGACAGTAATCTCAGAGTTGTAACAGCAGAAGAATTAAACACAACCTAATGCTCATCAGCAAGAGAATGGTGGGATGATCTGTGGAATATTATGCAATGATGAAAAATAATGAGGCAGACTTAAATGTACTGACATGGAAAGGAATTAGGTTAAGCAAAGAAAACCAAACACCTACCAAAAATAAACATGGTATGATTTTTAACTCCACAAAACATAATTGTATATTAAAATATATATTCATTCTATACATATTGATCAAGAACCTATTATGTGCCACGCATGCTTAAGTGCTGGGGATCCAACAGGGGTCAAAGGATAAAAATAATTCCTATCCCCATAGATCTTACAATCTAGGGCACATACAACTATACATAGATATGGACCTTTGGGCCTTATTTGGACCCAGGTACATGTCTGAGCGTAGAAAAATCCTAGAAGGTGATGGTTCTATGGTATAATGGTTAGCACTCTGCACTCTGAAAAGTCCTAGAAGGGTGCATGTTAGTCATGATAGTAGTTACCATCTGAGACGGATACAATGTAGATTCTCACACAACGAAATACACTATAGCAGTGAAAATCAATGAATTTGATATCTATGTGGCAATATGGATGGGTACTTTAAGTACTTTGGGCCCCTAATCTTGCTAAGGCTCAGCGTCCACATTTGTTAAAATGGAGATTACAATAGTTATGCTAGTACCTTCTTTATAGGGTTCTTGTGTACTTTGAAAGAGATAATTCATTCACAGCATGTAGCACCTAGTGCATGCTCAATAAATGACAGCCACTAACATGTTTTACAAAGGGAAAGAAGGAGACCTAAACCACCCACAGGACCATGGATGGCTCCGTGATCATTCCTGTTACTCCAGGCCATGCCTGTAGGTTCTGGCTGGGGCTGTTAGCTCCAAGGTCCAAAAACCAAGCCCCCCACCCTCAGTCCAACCTCCTTCCCAGTCTGGGTCCCAGTCCCAACAGTACTAGGAGAGCTCCCTTTCAGGGCTGCTCCAGCTCCTGAGTGGTAGCAGGACTGTGTGAGGGGAGAGGTTGGGCAATGGCTTCTGTAAGGCAAAGAGGTTTGCAGCCTTCCAGCCAGGTAGCTGTAGTGCCAGGGGCTAATGTGCCCTGCTCTTTGATTTGCTTGCTGCAGGGCAGACCCTAATTATCCTGGGGAGCTGAGCAGAACTGCTCCCCCGTGGTGTTTTTGAGGGGAATAGGGGAGGGACAGTGGGAGGTGGGGAGGTGGGGAGAGATAGCATGGGAAGAAAAGCTAGATATAGGTGAAGGGGAGGAAAGCAGCAAATCACACTGTCACGTGTGTACCTATGCAACAATCTTGCATGTTCTTCACATGTACCCCAAAACATAAAATACAATTAAAAAATAAATAAATAAATAAAATAAAATAAAAAAAAAGAAAAAAAAAATAAAGAAGACTTTGGTTTTATTTAGTTACTATTATTATTTATTATTCCTTTCATTAATTTTCAAAAATACTACTTGTAACAGTCATCTACTTTACACAGATGTATTTTCATTTACACTCAATGCCTCCTCTGAGATTCTGCACCTACCTTTTGTTTTTTCTTTTTCTCCTAAACATGCAGTAATACTAACGTTCACTATTCTAAGAAGTGGTTTACATTTGCAGAAATTGCTACAAGATACTCAGATAAAAATGAATTG
>CAUYLG010036331.1:0-18949 GCA_963573385.1 Cacajao melanocephalus
TTTTCTTTAAGGATGTTGAATGTTGGCCCCCACTCTCTTCTGGCTTGTAGGGTTTCTGCTGAGAGATCTGCTGTGAGTCTGATGGGCTTCCCTTTGTGGGTAACCCGACCCTTCTCTCTGGCTGCCCTTAGCATTTTCTCCTTGATTTCAAGCCTGGTGAATCTGACGATTATGTGCCTTGAGGTTGCTCTTCTTGAGGAATATCTTTGTGGTGTTCTCTGTATTTCCTGGACTTGAATATTGGCCTGCCTTGCTAGGTTGGGGAAATTTTCCTGGATAATATCTTGAAGAATATTTTCCAGCTTGGATTAATTCTCTCCATCACATTCAGGTACACCTATCAAATGTGGATTAGGTCTTTTCACATAGTCCCATATTTCTTGAAGACTTTGTTCATTCCTTGTTACCCTTTTTTCTCTAATCTTACCTTCTCATTTTATTTCATTGAGTTGATCTTCAACCTCTGATATCCTTTCTTCTGCTAGATCAATTCGACTGTTGAAACTTATGCATGCTTTGCGAAGTTCTCGTGTTGTGTTTTTCAGCTCCATCAATTTACTTATATTCCTCTCTAAGTTGTTTATTCTTGTTAGCATTCCATCAAATCTTTTTTCAAAGTTCTTAGTTTCTTTGCATTGTGTTAGTACATGTTCTTTTAGCTCAGAGAAGTTTCTTATTACCCACTTTCTGAAGCCTGATTCTGTCAATTCTTTGCACTCATTCTCCATCCAGCCTTGTTCCCTTGCGGGTGAGGAGTTGTGATCCCTTGTAGGAGGAGAGGTGTTGTGGTTTCAGGTGTGTTCATCCTTTTTGCGCTGGTTTCTTCCCATCTTTGTGGATTTATCCACCTGTCATCTTTGTAGTTGTTGACTTTCAGATTGGGTCTCTGTGTGGACGTCCAGTTTTTTGATGATGAAGTTATTTCTTTCTGCTTCTTAGTTTTCCTTCTAATATTCAGGCCCCTCTGCTGTAGGACTGCTGAGGTCCACTCCAGGCCCTGCTTGCCTGGGGATCACCTGCAGCTGCTGCAGAACAGTAAGGGTTGCTGCCAGTTTCTTCTGCTATCTTTGTCCCAGAAGGATACCTGCCCGATGTCAGTCTGAGCTCTCCTTTATGAAGTGACTCTTTGGATATATGGGGGTCAGGGAGCTGCTTGAGGAGACAGTCTGTCCTTTATAGGAGCTCACGTGCTGAGCTGTGAGCTCCGTTGTTCAGAGCTGTTGGGCAGGTACATTTAAGTCTGCTGCAGCAGAACTCATAAACCCTTTTTCCCCAGGTGCTCTGTCCTGGGGATTTAGGGCTTTGTTTATGAGTTTCTGTTGTCCTGCTGCCTTTTTTCAGGGCTGCCCTGCCCTGCCAAGAGGCAACCTAGTCACTGTGTGCCTTCAGAGGCTTTGCTGAGCAGCTGTGGGCTGCGCCCAGCTGCCGTGTGAACTTCCCTGCAGTCCTGTTTATACGGATATAGTTAGAACTGCCTCGGCAATGGCGGCCCACCTCTGTAATGGTGGACTCTCTATGTAATGGCGGGCTGCCTCGGCAATGGCGGGCTGCCTCAGCAATGGCGGACTGCCTCCATAGTGGTGGACTGCCTGGTAATGGCGGACGCCCCTCCCCCACTGAGCTGGACCATCCCGGGTTCAGCTGTGCTTGCTGTGAAACTCTCAATCCAGAGTGTTTCAGATTGCTGTTTTCTTTTGGGGGTGGGACCAACCGTGCCTGATCACTGCCTCAGAGCAAACGGTTGACTGTCTCACAGGTGTTCCAGTCGCCTGTTGTAAAGGCATCAGGATCTGTGTGATTTTCCGTGTGGCAACCCACTGCACCTGTGCCAGCTGAAACAGCCGTGCTGAGATTCGTGGTGCTTTTTTGCCCGGGACTCTCCTGGCCTGGCTCCCTGTTTCAGTACCCGTTTCTATCAGTTGAATAGGTGACTCTGTCTTCCCATAGCTCCAATCACCAGCTAAAACGGTGCCTGTGGAGAACCGCCGTGCCGGGGTGCCAACCAAAACAGCCACGCAGGCCAAAACAGCCACGCTGGAGACCCATGGGGCTCCTCCGCCTGGGAATCTCCTGGTCTGTGGGCATTAAAAATCCGTCTGGAAATGCGGCATCCACTCACCCTCCATGCTTTCGCTGGGAGCTGCAATCCTGAGCTGCTCCTAATTGGCCATCTTGGATCTGTCTCCCTCTAGCCAATACATTATTAGTGGTGCCTAGATCAGGAAGTAATGTCATGGAGCTTAACTTGGCAACAAATAGATCTACACACCTACGCTAAAGGATGAGCCTGAGAAGGAAAGATTACCTAAATTATTATTCGTTTGTAACTATTGAGTTAAAGTTTAAAAAGATTCTGGTTTCTGATGAACAGATTTGAATTTCTTTAAAATAGATCTTTAAATAAAAAGCAAATCATGGTTCTCCCATGAGAAGAAGTGCCCCAAAATACCTAATTAATGTCTTTTGCAATTTCTGTGACTGAAACTTTGTGGCCTCAGTGTATCTATCTTCAGTACAATTTGGGGAATCACAGTATAGATTCTTCCCATGTCATGGTCATTCTTTAGGGAAAGAGTGAGATAATTATGTGACTAACGTGGGGTTCACTTATAATCTGACATATTATCATTTTAAATTATAGGCCTTGACATTGTGATCATTTCCAAGATGTGTACTGGGTTTAGTGACATATCATCACTATTTGCAGAATATATTTTATCCCCTATATTCTAACTTTTACCTCCCTCATGAAATTCCAAAATGCATTCCATGACCCATAAACAATGGCACCAGTGTCTCCTTACCTTGAGCTTGTAAATAACACCAGCCATCATTAATTGGACATGATTTGGTTCTGGTATAGACACAAAGACAAGATTTTGTTTTTATTGTTTTCCCAATTGGACAGTCAGGGGAAGGGACTGAAAGAAGATAGATACAATCTACAAATGGAGCCTTCTGCAAGCTGTCTCTAAGTCTTCACTCTTCCAGGCTTCAAGCGTCATCCAGATTTCCTTGTTGGATAGACCAGCACCAATTAAAAATACCTGCTACTTGATATGGAAGGAGTAAAGCCATCAACATGCTGAGAGTATTCTGACTTCCAAAATGCTGGCCATTTATGATGAGAGCAGTCAGTAGTATTACTAGGCAAACTAAGGATATGAATTTATTAATACTAGGTAAATACAGTATAACTTACAGAAACAAATGATTTACCAAGACTCCTCTCTGAAAATATGCACAGATTTGTTAAAGCTGAGAGCTATGCTAGTGATCAATCCCTTTACTTCCTAGTTTATAATAGAGGAAAGAGAATCCTGGAAAAGTTGTACTAACATCTCAAAGTCATGAGGCTAGTTAATGGGGTAGCTAAGACTAAAACTTGGGTCTTTGGACAAGTAAGTCAATGTTATTTCCTCTTCCATATTCAATCTAAGATTAATAATACTGTTTTATCAGTGGTATTATTAGAGTGATGACTCTAGAAGTGATTCTCACAACACAAGAAAGAAAATAGATACAATAAACATGCCAAGAGCTAAAAGAGTTCAATGTAATTAAATGGCTGAAGTATTTGTGTTTTTAAAACTAAGGGGGCTGGGTGCAGTGGCTCACGCCTGTAATCCCAACACTTTGGGAGGCCAAAGTGGGTGGATTACCTGAGGTCAGGGGTTCGAGACCAGCCTGGGCAACATGGTGAAACTCTGTCTCTACTTAAAAAAAAAAATTAGCTGGGCATGGTGTTGGGTGTCTGTAATCCCTGCTACTGGGGAGGCTGGGGCAGGAGAATCACTTGAACCCAGGAGGCGGAGGTTGCAGTAAGCCGAGATCACCACTCCAGCCTGGATGACAAGAGCAAAACTCCATCTCCAAAAAAAAAAAATTGTCTAAGAGAGTTACTTTGTGTGGGGAAGAAAAGAGGAGAAAAAGAAGAGTTTTTATGGGAAGGCTCCATTTGTTCTCCTTTTCCATCAAAGATAAAATTTAGCAGGAAAGATTTTATTTGAACATAAAGAAGAACTTTTGAGTAGTATTTTTAATACTGTAAAAGACTATTGACAAGTATCTTGGTCATATACTTTGTGGAATTAAAGTGACAATCAATTCTCAGCTATGTAATCTAGGTAGGATCATTGGCTACTTGACTGACTTTGATTTTCAGCTTGAGGAATTCAAGATTTAATATTATTCTCATTTTACTAATGGCAAAGATAACTCAGAGAAATGGAGTGACTTTGCTAGAAAGAAAGAGTTAACATTAGAGTTCCTATTTGAGTTTCAGGAAAATCAGACTTCTTTACCCCAGGTTCTCTCCTGATGGGTGTGCACCTTTGCTATGTTTCTGCTCTATAAGGGGCTTCTGGCTCAAGTCAGCCAGGGCGTTCCTTAACTAACATGAACACAGGTGACCGATTCTATGTGGGATGATCTTTAATTAATCACATGAGTGGTTCAGATCTTGTCAGGCATTTTATATTTTGTACAGTTAAATTTGATTTCACTCCATTAAATTCAATGACCCTTCAATGAAGACCCACTGTGTGCCAGACGCAGAACCAAGTGCTAATACTGTTAAATGAAGCAAACACACAGCCTCACCATCATGGTGCTTCAACCTAGTGGAACAACAAACAGTAAGCAAA
Organism: Cacajao melanocephalus; assembly: GCA_963573385.1. NCBI lineage: Eukaryota > Metazoa > Chordata > Mammalia > Primates > Pitheciidae > Cacajao > Cacajao melanocephalus. The sequence continues at coordinate 4,647 of CAUYLG010036331.1, forward strand.
TAATCTCAGATATCACAAACGTCGTTAAAGGAGATCTAGATATGGAGAAAAATGCAGGCAAAGTCAAACTGATTTTACTTTAGTCTGGAGAAATCTATTTCTGTCTTGAGAGATACAGTAACATTTAAGTTCATTGCTTCTTGGGACGTAGCTATTTATTCACTTTTTTGGATAGGTACGTAGGAAAACGTGTTATTGGCTTGATTTCTTGTATAAACCCAAAGGAAGAATGGAAATTACTAAATAATAGATAAAATTTGTGAAATGATTAATTTTACATAATTACAGAGTTCTTTATACACACTTTGTATTTTATGAGAATGTAGACTAAGGCGTTACACGCCTTCATTTTATTTGTCATGATGATCAAACTTGAACCTAGTCAAAATACTCACTTCAGTAAGCTATTTGGATGGTTTAGTCACTCCGTGGCTTGGACTTTGCCTACTTTTCCCCAGAGTAAAGCCTGTGACAAGGGCTTGCAAGCAGGTAGTTTCTTTTGGGAAGTAGTTCAAGAGACAAGAGTGACACAACTGAGAAGACTGAAAGGTGGAAGAAAGACCAGTCCTGGCATGTGTTATTGCACTGATCACCACTGTGGGAAACTGAGGCTCATTCCCCTTGGGGACAGCCTGGAAAGCCTTGTGAATGTGCCTGAGAATTGTCAGACAGCCATAATCATCTATTGGCTCTCATATGCCATTGGAAAGAGCAGCCTTCAGAGAGGATGAATATCTCCAGCATGCCCAGGGATGGTATCTCTGGTGGCAGAAAAAAGTCCAGGACAGAAAGCCAGTTTATATGTAGCAACTGAAGCAAGATGCTCTCAGGTCCCAGTTGGTGGTTGCCACAGTGGTCAGAACAAGGCGGGGAGATGGGACCTCAGATATTTCTCACAAAGGAATCTTCAAAATATTTCCTTCCTTTCCATGGCTGAAAGGTGGGGGTCAGAGCATCTACAACACAGTAGAATGAAATTGGAAATGCATACTTTTTTTGCAGAAAGATATCCTTCTTAAGCTGTCCTTGGATTCTCTGAATTCAGGGTACAAAATGGACCCTGGTATCTAGAATGTTGATTAGGAATTTCATGAATATTTGTTAGCCAGAGCTTTAGAGAATGAGAGGGGAAGCTCTTCAAAATGCTGACAAAGACTGCCTTCTTGAACTAACTTTAATCAGGCTGACTTGGGCTTCCCTCTGTCCTTGTAGGATCCAATTTGAGCAAGAATCCTACTAAGTCCGTTTAACGAACTAACTTTCCCACTCTTGGTGTCTGACCCTTCTCCACATCTTATCATGTTTGCCCACCTTCAGCAAGAATTCCATTGAATTGGTCTAGCAAGAGTCCCACCTACCCCTGATGTTTCCTCTTAGTATTTTACATTTGCTGACCCTCACCCTTCTCCCTGGCTATAAATCCCCATTTGTTCTTGAGGGAGTCGGAGTCGAGCTCAATCTCTCCCCTACACTGCAAGATCCTATTGCAGTGGTCCCTCTACTTATCATGAATACTCCTCTTGAGTAAATTCTGCCTTACTGTTCTTTAACAAGCATTACCAGACAATTTTTTCTTCAATGATGCTGATGTCTGTTGGCTGAAGAGAAACATTAGACGCTTACTTACTATGTACCAGGCACTATTCTAACACAGCAGAGTAATGTCCTCAAGCCCCTTCTATGTGCCACACTCATGCTAGGCACTGAGGGGAGTAGGATGAATAAAACTTGGTTCCTTTTCTCAAAGAGGGCTCCATTACTGTTAGCAAAGAGTAAACAGATAAAGGATACCGTCATATATTCTGAGTCATGACATGAATTTGTAGAGAATGCAACTCTTCCTGTGGTGCTGGGAAGGATTCACAAAGAAGGGGGTCAGGACTAATGCCCCCTTTGACAAAAATCATAGCTTCTAATTCCCCCACGATATAGTTCTAACTTGTTGGATATATACAGAAGCACAAGAATTAATGTCCTAATGATATGTATTATGATGTGGTGCTAATATATGTGAAGTCAGTACTGTCTTCAGACAGTTCACATTTCATTTTCTGAACAGAATAGATAAGATTCCATCAAGTTTCTTCTTAGTTGCTAAGGACTTCATAAATTTCTCTTGTAATTGACTTGCTCTCAGACAATAATTGTTAACTGATAAATAGGAGAATTGTCAGGTGTGGAATCGGTGGTGAAAGAAAGATAGTTTCTCTGTTGCACTTATGAAGAATCACCGATAAGACCTCTGATCCCATTAAGAATATAAACTCTTCAGATGGAGTTGATGACAGCCCCATGGGCTGCCTGAGTCCTCACCAACTTGGCTGTTCTCAGTACATGCTCAGCCAAAGGGAGATGAAATCAATGCAAGAATTTCATGGCCTCCAAGAAAATTACTGTTGAGAGATGACCTAGTTCTTTGATTGGTGTCACCAGAAGACAGGCCTCCTTGAGAAATGAATGTAATGACATCCACCAGCTGCTTAAATTCTTTCTATTATATGCATTTGCTTTTAAATGGCTTTAACATTTTAGCATAAGCTACCACTTGCTTTCCTTGCAGGTTTGGGCTCTGGGCATTTTTAAAGCAGGAGGCAGAGGCAGTGCTGGCATAAGCAGCGTACTGCTCTGCATCTCCCAGGCTGGATGAAAGCATCTTTGCTTGGATCCCTTAATGATTAAGGGCTAAGAAAGTGGCATGAGTGGATTAATGATTCCAAATGAAATTCCTCCCTCTCCTTTGTTGTGTTCTCATTCATAGGAATCACAGTTTATCATAAGGATAAATACTGTGACTCTAAGCACTATATTGCCACCTTCCTTTCTAGGACCCACATTGGTTCTTACATGGGTGTGTCCTGGCTTTATTCATTCTTACGTTTGCACTGGCTTCTGAAAACTCTTGAAAGTATCTTATTTGTCCCTGTGAAAGATCTAGATGTACATGAAGACAGAAAGTGAGCTATGGGAATTGAAAAGATAAAACCTAGAGCGGAAGCTACAGACAATATTTGCAAATGAATGAAATGCCATGGACTCTGCCCATCTGCCATGACTGCTATAGCCTTTTTCACCAGTCTTTCCCGCTTTGCCCTCCCTTGTCTCCATACAATGAAAGATGGTGGCAAAGTGCTGCAAAGATATAATAACAGCAGCAGCAGCAGCAATCTTTTAAACTGAACTTGTGTCTGAGTACTTACTAAGTATTGGGCACTATTCTAAGCATTTTTTACATATTAACTTGTATAATCTTCACAACAGCCCGGTGAGTATATGCTGTTATTCCTTCATTTTAGGTGAGGGACTGAGGCACAGACCGCTAAAGTAACTTAAGTTACTACAACAGTGTCCCTGTCTCAGGTGCCACTCTCTTCTGCTTGCAATAACCATAAAGGATTGAATACAAAAAGTCAATGTTAATGCCTGTCATTTGTTTGCCAAATGGAAAAGTAGGCGTTGAGAAGTGTTGGAGGGAGAACATCCTGTCCCCCTTCCAAAGGAAAAGATTGTCAAGATCTCCAGGCCGATAATGTCCTTTTGGAAAATGTGAGTCATCCCCAGGAAGGCCCATGTCCAGGACAGGTCAGACTAAATACTTTGCCATCCCAATGTGAATGCATGGCTCCAATAATACTATGAATAGTATCTTTAAGACAATTTTGAACATTAAGCTGCTAGCACACACGTTCTTCCCAGGGGCCCACATGTGCCCTCCCTCATCCACATGTGCCAGTGTGTTACTTACTGGTTGCTGCAGGCAGGAATGTTACATAAGGTATAATTTCTAACTGGCACCAAGCTTTCATTTCAACCAAAGATTTGAAATGGGACAGAGAACATTTGTGGAACAGGTGGTTTCCAGCATGTTTGTGGCTCAGAGGAAAAACATTAAGAATTTAGCTACAGGCCAGGTGTGGTGGCTCACACCTGTAATCCCAGCACTTTGAGAGGCTGAGGTGGGCGGATCACCTGAGGTCAGGAGTTCAAGACCAGCCTGGCCAACATGGCAAAAACCCGTCTCTACTAAAAATACAAAAATTAGCTGGGTGTGGTGGTGGGCACCTGTAATTCCAGCTACTCAGGAGGCTGAGGGAAGAGAATCACTTGAACCTGGGAGGCAGAGGTTGCGGTGAGCCAAGATTGCGTCACTGCACTCCAGCTTGGGCAACAGTGTCTCAAAAAAAAAAAAAAAAAAAGAATTTAGCTACACTGGGATCTTGTCTTCCTATATTCACATCTGGAAATCTGCTGTCTATGGAAACCTATAAGATCTAGAAGAGCTTGAAAGAGCTCCTGGGCTTTTATCATTTTTGATGTTTGCCCCTGCAGACTGGTGTGAAAATGTGGGCAGACGTGGAAGATTTTCTCTCCTCAATCTGACTCTGACCATGGGTTCAGGATGGGTTTTCCAAATAGCTTACTGGTTTTATAGCAGCTAACAGGTGAGTATAACATAGCAGACCATCAAGTGACTTCCCTAAAAGGCGACCAAATGGCTGGTCCCCTCTAGTTCCATTGGGGAGTTTCACAGAGGCGGTTACGAAGCTTAGCTGGCTTGCATTAGGTACTCGACAATGTGGGTCTGGCTGAGGTGCCCACCTGTTGACCAGCAGCATGAAGAAGGAATGGTGTGAGTCCATGCTCTGGGCCTGTATGTCTCATGCGTGTGCTTCGTGCATTTGGGAAGAAGCAGCCCCACACCATAAAACCTCCCTGAAAGCCTCTGAGGTACCTCTCTAAAAATCATAATAGACTGTGCTGAAAGCCTAACTTTGACTGATGTGAGGTTTGGGACTCTACCCAGGTAAGAATCTAGGCAGCAAGGAGACCGTAGAAGGTAGATGACCCAGAATAGGGCCAAACTGTTTACCAGCAAGTGTGATTTTGAAAATCTTCCTTAACTGGTCATGGCAGCGGAAAATACCCTGCTGTTAAACGCATCTGCAATCCGCTGCTCTCCCAGTCCACCTACAAAAATTTTGACCTTTAAAGAAATGATGGAGAAGCTGGTGATTTTTTCGATGGCGTTGAAGCTCAGTCTATTTTAGGCTCCAAGGCAATTGCAGGCCTCTTTGCTCCCTATTTCACATCACTTTTAAGTCTTGTTCTGGCCACTATGAACCCTTCAGCGCTTCTCCCTCTACAATCACTCGAGTCAAGATCGGTGATCTGTGATTTGCAGATGACATGCACACTTCTTGGCTGATGGTTGCAGAAGCAGTTTGTAAACCTAAGGCAGTTAAAGGGAGAGGGGGTGGAAGAGCAGATTACAACTGTAATGCCACCCTAAATTTCAGTTTTCATGCAAATGTATAACTGATTTCTCATTATTTTGAGTGAAGGGACAGTAGTGGATGGTGTGAATTACCATATTCATGTTTTGATGACCAAACAACTGGCTGATTTCTATTGTTTGTCACTCCTGTGAAACTACCGTGCTTTAGAAACCCAGGTTAGGGGAAGATGTTATCAAAAACACTCCCTTCCCCGAAAAATGTCCAAACTCAAGACACAATCTTAGGATCCTCTAATTATGAAAATCTGTAACAGAGATGCATCAAAAACCACTCAGCTTCCTGAGTTTTAGAACAATAATGGCTGCATTTTGGACCGGCTTTCATTTGAATATCTGCAAAACATGTAAATTACCAAGTCTTTGAGAAAAGTTATTTCAGTCTCATTTATTGAAATATTCATTTATTTTAAAAAGACCATCTTAATGAAACCTAGCCTTATTTGATTTTTAAGCAGACATGGTATGTGTGTAAATGTAATGTGATCTGAAAGACACATTAATGAGATTGCCATCAGAAGGATTACTGAGATTCTGTGTTCAGACACCGAGAAAAGCCAAATCGGTGTATCAAGCACCCATTTCTAATCTTCAAAAGCAAATTTATTGAAGTGTCTCAATTTTGCCACACACCCTAACATCTGCATATGGGACCAGATTCCTAATCCTGTCATACTGTGATGCTGCAGATTAAGAGAATGTTTAATCAATGCCTCTGTCGCTATACATAAATATAGACTGCTAAATCAAGTGTGGGCTTTACAACAGAAACCCCTTATCTTAAGCAGATGTTGCACTAAACATTGCTGAAATCCTGGAAGATTTTTTTTTTAAAAAAGAAGCAACAAAAAACAGTGATAGTCTCTGGTATTTTCTTCTTTTATCTAATTTAAAGGAAGTTATCTGTAAGTGGAAGCTACCATATAAATGTTTCAACAGCAAATATGAAACAAAGAAAAGGGAACTCAGTCTTAAAGAACACCCCACCATGTGTCAGACATTGTGGTAGATGCTTAACATATATTATTCCATTTAATAATAAATCAATACAAATAAGTACTTATTGAGCTTTCTCAACATGTCAGCGTTCTACACTGGTTAGAATTCTTCAAATATTTCTATGTATTTGTACCCTTTACCCATTTACTACCATTGTAAGTGTTTCTAACACTGTATTAATTATACGAATGTTTGTGAAGAAATCTCTGAGAACTTTGCAAGTTCCCACATCCGTAAAACTCCTACAAGGAAACAAGTAGAGAAAGAGTCATGGTATCTAGTTAAATGACTCATGCCTGCCTCCACGGTCAGGCAACTGAGATTTGTGTCTCATCAAAATTACAAATTACTCCATGTTATGGACTTTCAGGGTCATTTAAGAACATTCAAAACGATGAATGTTAAATCCCCAACTGCCAGGGGCTTATTGTACCGTGCATGTCAGCATGACACTCAATTGCTATTTTTGGTAACAATCAAAATAACTTTCATTTAAATTATCTGCCACAACCCTTTACAGGATTTCAGATTTCGGACTAATCTATATTTTATTTAGCCTTTTGAGTTTCATTTGTTCAAAGTCAATGTAAGGTAAAACCTAGATGTTATCACAGCTCTTCCCAGAAATTGGAGACAAATAGTTAGAGATGACAATATTCACAAAGCACTGGGAGAAGTTTGGGGTATGTCCCCTTGAAATTTTCTGAAAAAGTATAACTGTAGGAAATATTATTGAATTTTTAAAGTGTATAAAATAATCGATTTAAATTGTGAAATGTAAGTCACAATTCTATTGATTTTGTTACTGGATGAAAAAATCACAAATTTCCCATCAATGTAGAGAATGAAAACAAAGAAAGCTATGATCACATTGGGCTGCCTCTACCACTGATATCGTATCTACTTGACTTACGTCATGTTTGCTTTCCTGAAAGGACTTATGTGTTCATATTATCATGTGTTGACTTTAGAATTGCTTGCAACACAGATTTTAAAAATTTGAATCCAGTTCTCTCAGTCTATTATTGACTTCTATTTTCAGTAAAAGTGATCATGTAAAGATATTTCCAAATAAAAGCCTTTCTTTTCGTATGTATCCTTGGAGATCAATCTCTCAGAGACTACCTCTTCAACTTCCCTGTCTATAGTTCCTCCTCTATCTGCATTCTCCCTTCTTTCCTACTGCTACCTTTTCCTTTATGTGGTTCTACATTCCCGGAGGGGTCCAAAAGGAGCTCCTCGTATTTCAGGGCTGGGAAAACCAACCAAGTTTCACGCTTCAGAACCAATGACAATGATTCGTGGGCCTTCACCAAAGCCCAGTATTTCACTTGCTGAATCTATGTTCAGTACTTTTTATCCCGAGACTCAACCACATGCCCAGAGTAGGTGGCAAAAAGAGCACAGACTTCCTGGTTGTAAGGCACAGGATGGGAAGGATGTCATTTACTTGCCTGTGTTGCTTCATTTGCTACCATAACTGAGATGGGGCTACTCTGCTCTCCATGTTTGGTTGGATAATAGTGTGTTGAGATGATCTGAAATAGTAGGCTTAGCAGGTGAAATAGTTTGGTTAAAACAGCAGAAATGCCTCTGGGACAGAAACACCAACACTAGCCCTGAACACAGATCAGATCCCAGCTAGATTCTCTTGGGTGGAAGCTATACCAATATAGCAATTTACTTGTTGTCTATAAGAGTTAACATAAGCTGCCTCCAGTGGTGCTCAAAGTGCTCAACAGAGTGGCCTGGGCTTTGGGGAATTGGAGAGTTCTCCTCTTCATGTGTTCTTATGTATATATCATTTGCTATAAAAGTCAGAGATCAAGCAGGTCACTTTTACATGAATTAGTTCATGTGCCTAATTCCTAAATTCCACACATCCTTCATTCATTTTTTTTTTTTTGGCCCAAGAGGGTAAATAGAAGCTCAGAGAAATAAAGAGGCTAACGCTGAGTACCAGGGAGTTGAAAGATCGCAAGTCTCATGTATCCTGGTTTCCTTAGCCAGAAAAATAAGCACAGTCTTGCCGACAGAATATCTTTAGCCTTCAGAAAAATGTTCCTAGCAGGCAAACATGTGATGTCCTCCTCTATATAAGTCAGTGTCTACATCATGTCCCGATCATGGGCATTTTGATCTGTTGGTGTCCTAACCTACGTTCAGAGAATGCATTTCACTGAAAAATGCCATCAAATCTATAAGTGAACTATAGGCAAGGAGGACTAATTAATGGCTACCTGCATGTGTCTTTAGTTGTCTTTTTAAATTTCTTTGAACACCAGGCTTCTGAAAATGGATTCATTTGCATTACTGGCTTAACTAATTTATCTGATTTTAAGGTCTACCATTACAGAAAATTAGTTCAGAAGTGTTCCTGGTTTCAAGTTCCATTTTTCTCTGGAAATAATGAATCACAGAAGAGTTTACACAAGTTAAATAAATGTAACCAAATATACTAGTACTTCCTGAAACTGTGAATGATCTGGTGATACTGAGGAAGCAATTACAATCTTAATTGGCATCAAATTATAGGAAATTAGTTTCATGGTAAATATTCATTCTTTCTGTTATCCAATCTATTATTTGCATTAGAGATGTGACATTTAGCCTGCTAGAAGGAACCCAATTTCATTTGTTTTTATAAAGCATTTTAATTGAGGATTAAAGAACAATCCTTAGTGAAGATTGCAGAAGGAGAGTTTTTCTGTTTTGTTCAGATAACACCAAAACAAATGCCAAGCATCATCCATCTTGAATGTTAAAGTCCTTTGAATAAAAATTAGCCTTAGTTGTTCAAGCACTATTTGAGTTAGATTAAAAAAACAACCACAGCAAGAAGCAGGCTTAGTGAAAAATTTGGTAGAGTCTATAAAGGGAGTGTCTGGTTATCTTTTGCTTCATAGCAAAGCCCCGAAACTTAGTCACTGAAATTATTATTAATTATTGTTACCTCTCATGGTTCTTTGGGTTGAGTGGGCTCACCTGCATAGTTTTAACTTGGAATTTCTTGTGAGTTTCAGCTGGGGCTGGAGTCATCTGAACTGACTGAGTTGGAAATCTAAGGTGGATTCCCTATTCTCATGCCTGATGCCTCAGTTGAGATGGCTGGAACAGCAGGAGGCTGGCTGGGCATCTCTCTCTCTCTACATGGCTAGCTTGGGTTTTCTCACAGCATGGAGGTTTCAAGACAGTCTGATTTTTACAAGGGGGTTGATATCTCCTAGAGCAAGCATTCCACAAGAGCCAGGCAGAAGTTGTAAGACACCTATGATCCAGTCTTAGAGTCCAGGCAGCATCAGTCTGCTGTATTCTACCAGTCACAGTAGTCACAGGCTAGCACAGATTCAACAGGGTGAAGGAACAGACTCCACCTCCAGATGGAGGAAAAGTGTGTATATAAAAGGAGGGGAGAAATTGATGGTGATCATCTTGAGGACAAACTACCACAAGGAGAGTAAACAATATTTATACTTATAATGTGTCTATCAGATTACTTTGGAGGCTATTCCCATTTAGATTCTTCATATAGAAGATGTGGATATAGAAACATGCAGATAAATCAGTCAATGCTAATGAAACTTCCACAGTCTGCAGGTTCCCACAGTGAGGACAGAACCTCCACTCCTCTCCCATGAGGGCAAAATACAGGAGAAAAGCTTTCAGCCTCTCGCCATAAACTCATTCAGTCCTCCTCTTAGGAAGAGAAATGACTTACCTGAGGAATGTGCTTGGAAGTAGCAGTGCTGGTGAAGCTCAGCCTCTGTGGGTTTCTCTCTCTTTCAGAGTCAGCTCTCTTCAGGATGCACATTCATTTCCCCCTTTGGAAGAGGCCTCAGTCCAGCTCAGCCAAGGACTGAAGGGCACATCTGCCTAATTCAGGACTGAGGTATTGGGAAGTCCACTTGGCCCCGGATCTGTGACATGTTCTCGAATCCTGAGACTTGCTGACTCTGGTGTCTCATTTCTCAGTTGGGTCACAACTTGGGGTTATTTGTGTGTCCCAGCTTTAACAGTAAGATTCCCAAGCACTAATTTCTTCTTAAGCCATTTCTGAAGGTAAAATTTTGGTTGAAGAGCACTCTTTTCTTCCTGCTATCATTAATTGGGTATTTCTTTCATGTCAGGCACTGTTTCAGTATTTTAAATTTCTTAGCTGGTTTGATCTTTACAGCAACTTTATATGACAGACATTGTTCTCCCATTTTTCAGGCTAGAAATCTGAGGCCCAGTGTCCCACAGTGGCCCTGTAGTGGCACTAGGCTTAGAGCACAGATGGTTGACTTCCAAGCCATAATGTTCTTAACCATTATGCCACTCTGCGTTGTGACAGTGCCAAACATGTTTTCATTCATATATATATTTTTAACTGATCATGTTCTTGTGTAATTTATTTCAGAAAGGCTTTTACATCAAATATTGATAATGATAATAATAATTAACACATGTTGAGCACTTATCAGGTCTCAAACACTGCTCTAGAGCTTTCCATGAAAGAACCTCTCTAATCTGTGAGGTAGGTGCTACTATTACTCTGTTTTCACAAGTAAAGAAACTAAGCACAGTAGATCCAAAGTCATGCTGTAGGATGCTGTGTAGAATGGCTCCTGGGACACTGGGAAAGCTCTTCTGCACCCCAGTATCTTCTCTACTGGTTCATTAATGTCTGATATTCATGCATTAGAAAACACAGCATAGAGGGAAAGCTTAATATGTGTATACACACACACTGAAAGATAAGGCATTGACCTAACATCTCATTATAGGTATCAGAAATGCCATCTCAAGAGCAGGTTCTTGTGGGGTGACAGGCAGAGTATTCTAGGGGGAAGGAATACCCCAAGAAAGGTAGCATTACAAAGGAAGAGGAGAAAGAAATACGTAAATAAGGACACTGGTTTTTTTCCACTGTGAATTTTCCCAAGGCTGGCCCCTTTACTATTACATTCTTACCCAGTAACTCATACTTTCCCCAGAGCTCTTGAAAGCAGGAACTATTGAGAAAGTAGCCCATCTGAAAGTATATTTCCTGCTGTTTATCTGCTTCCAGAACTGGCTGAAGTTTACTTTTCGGTACTCCAGAGACCTAGCTACTTCTTGCCTCCTTCCAGTGTGGTCTATTTAATCTCCTGTCGTGTGGGAAATTATGTTCAAAATCTCCGTGATCCTCTGTCCATAGTAAGTTATGCATGTAGTGACAAGTACATGCCACAAGGTCTTGAGATTATATCTGCAATGTGTTGCTGCCGGCTGTTGATCAAGATAGGCTGGAAGAAAAACATTATTTTCAGGTGTGAAAAACCGTCACCTTTATCAAATAATTCTTCTTGCATTTTTCCCAAGACGTTGTAGCCTATTTAAACTTGGGAGGTTAAGTTTGTAGCATTCATTATGACTGAAAATTTAGTTCACACAATCGTGATGCTCTCTTTATTGGGTGTTACCGTTAAACAATATTACAATAAACACAATGTGGCTGGTCTTTTGTAAGCTACGTGGCATGTTTACTTCTTTGCCTGGTTTCTTAATTGCATTTATTCATCTTTCTGAATACCAGTGTCACTGTCACCCACAATATTTGCTGCTTTGGCTATGTGGTTTACATTTTATTTTAGTAAATAGAATGTGATATCTCTATTCCAGTGATAGAATATGGTATTTCTATTCCAGTGATGGAATATGACAGGGACATATTATCTGAGTGTTTTGTAGTATGCTGTAGTTTGAATTCTTGGCTGTTGGTTGCCCAGAGTCCCAGCTCCTGTCACTGCATTCTGCCTTTGTAAATGGAGAATAATAGCTCTGAAAAAAATTCACTTAAGAATCTCATGATCGTGGAGAAGAAGGACCACAGAAATGCTAAAGCATACCACTCGGCTTCTGTAAATCATGCAGAGGGTCATGAAAATGATTGAAAGTAACATATTCCAAACAAAGAAGCCAGCTGTACAATTAAAGACCTGTGTCTGGCTGTTAAAAAACAGAAGACAAAAAACAATGGAAAGAATAACCTTCCTATTCATCTTGTTCAAAAAACTCGATCAGATTGAGTCATCTAGAGACAGTTTTAGAAAAAATGTCAAATACTGATAGGGGCATATTCAAGACCTTTAGGTTATTTGGGGGGAAGAAAGGGGAATATAAAAAAGCAATAATAAACATAAATTTGAATGTAGGAAAAATATACATAAACCATTAACCCAATACCTATATTTGTACATTTATCATCTTTGTCCCTGTGTAGATGTATGTTTTCTTTCATAGTTGCAGTCATAGAATATATTCTATTCTCTAAGCTTTTATCCTTTAACATTATAGGAGAACACTGTTCCATGTTATCACATAGCCAACTGTTTCAAAAGTTGTTTATTAAATTCTGTGTTGTTTTCACAGGAAGAAACATGTACATGTATATTACTTTTTTTTTTTTGAATCATACTCTTAGAATAAATTTTTTTCAATGAGGTTATTGGTTCCAAAAAGTATAAACATTTTGGTGATCTTTAGTAACTTGTATTGCTTTCCAAAGAAGTGATAGAAATTATACTTGCCACCCCAACAGTGAAAGAGTAGTAATTTAACTTCAGTGTAGCAGAGGATGCTACTGTTGCTATTATATTTTCTCTTATACTGGAAACCTTTAAAGATTTAAACCAAGCTAGATTCTCTTTGAGGAGATGCTGCTAAATCAACACCTTGATATCTTTGTTCTTGGAGAGAAATGAGCTAAGGAGGAAGACCATCTGAAAAAACCACTAGACAATTTGTGCTCACTGGAGTGGTCTCCACTGGGCAAGAGGTTTTTAGAGTGGCTCATGGATTTTCTGGTGAGTGGCAAACCATACAAGTGCTACGTCAGGCTAGGAAGACAGGTATAGCCCTGTTGGTGTCAAAGAAGAACACAGGTAGCAGAAGAGCTAAGAGTGAATGAAAATTGAATTATCTTTACTTCTAGGACTTGCCTATTGAGAAACAGCAACGCTGGCAACCATTTACTACCAACAAGAGGCAGTTCCAAGAGAAGAATATAAAATATGCTCTGCTCAACCCTACGAAACTCAGAGTGTCTCACAATGGCCAATTTATTATTTTTACCCTGTCCAGTGACATGGAAGGATGCATCAGGGAGCTGCTAGCCTCTGCGATGAATAACTTAAGTCAGGCTGCAACATGTGAAATAATTCAGCTGACCAGGATTTATAACACTAGCTGGATTTTTTGCTTTCTTTGGGGTTCATGAAGCATGGTGTTGTGAGATACCACAGGGGTCCTAGCGTAAAGTTACATACCTATTTCTCTTCCTTATTTTTATTTTTTGGTATTTTCATATTATTTTATTGCCTAGTCCAAATGTCTTCCTAAGCAGGGTCCAGCCTCCTAGGGTACACGTCTCTTCTGAGTTTGAAAATTAGAACCACAGACAGATAAGGCTCCTAAATACTCTTGTTTTTTTACCCTCTTCCTCACATACCTAGTCCCAGATGGTTTTGACTGCCTGATGCTGTGTTGTCTGAGTTGGGATTCAGTTTATTTTGCTCAATTATTTATGTGCATTTGCCCAAATAAGAGATGTAGCAGGCCAGGTGCAGTGGCTCATACCTGTAATCCCAGCACTTTGGGAGGCTGGGGCAGGCAGGTTACCTGAGGTTGGGAGTTTGAGACCAGGCTGACCAACATGGAGAAACCCTTGTCTCTACTAAAAATAAAAAATACAAAAATTAACCAAGGGTGGTGGCACATGCCTGTAATCCCAGCTACTTGGGAGGCTGAGGCAGGAGAATTGCTTAAACCCAGGAGGCAGAGGTTGCAGTCAGCCCAGATTGCGCCATTGCACTCCAGCCTGGGCAACAAGAGCGAAACTCTGTCTAAAAAAAAAAAAAAAAAAAAAAAAGATTTGGCATGCCAACAATTAAGCCAATAACACACCCTGATTCACATGTCATTTTGCAGGATGGGTTGCAATATTTGAAAAGGGGGGGGGGGGACAGTTACCATCAGCTGCCATTGCAAAAAC
>CAUYLG010036337.1:0-74223 GCA_963573385.1 Cacajao melanocephalus
TGAAATGAAGGCAGCAATAAAGATGTTCTTCGAAACCAACGAGAACAAAGACACAACGTACCAGAATCTCTGGGAGACATTTAAAGCAGTGTCTAGAGGAAAATTTATAGCAATAAATGCCCACATGAGAAACAAGGAAAGATCTAAAAATCAACACCCTATCATCAAAATTGCAAGAGCTAGAGGAGCAAGATAAAAAAAATCAAAAGCTAGCAGAAGACAAAAAATAACTAAGATCAGAGCAGAACTGAAGGAGATAGAGACAAAAAAAAAAAACCCTTCAAAAAATCAATAAATACAGGAACTGGTTTTCTGAAGACATCAACAAAATAGACAGCTAGCCAGATTAATTAAAAAGAAAAGAGAGAAGAATCAAATAGATGCAATAAAAAATGATAAAGGGGATATCACCATTGATTCCACAGAAATACAAACTACCATCAGAAATTACTATAAACAACTCTATGCACATAAATCAGTAAACCTGGAAGAAATGGATAAATTCCTGAACACTTGCACCCTTCCAAGCCTAAACCAGGAAGAAGTCAAAACCCTGAATAGATCAATAAGAAGGGCTGAAGTTAAGGCAGCAATTAATAGCCTACCAACCAAAAAAAGCCCAGGTCCAGATGGGTTCACATCCGAATTCTACCAGACATATGAAGAGGAGCCGGTACCACTCCCTCTGAAACTATTCCAAACAATCCAAAAAGAGGGAATGCTTCCCAGATCATTTTACCAGACCAACATCATCCTGATACCAAAACCTGTCAGAGACTCAACAAGAAAAGAAAACTTCAGGCCAGTATCCATGATAAACATAGATGCAAAAATCTTCAATAAAACACTGGCAAACTGATTACAAAAGCACATCAAAAAGCTTATCCATCACAATCAAGTAGGCTTTGTCTCAGGGATGCAAGGCTGGTTCAACATATGCAAGTCTATAAACGTAATCCACCACATAAACAGAACCAAAACCAAAAATGACATGATTATCTCAATAGATGCAGAGAAGGCCTTTATGCTAAAAACTCTTAATAATCTAGGTATCAACAGAATGTATCTCAAAATAACAAAAGCTATTTATGACAAACCCACAGCCAATATCATACTGAATGGGCAAAAACTGGAAGCATTCCCTTTGAAATCTGGCACTAGACAAGGATGCCCTCTCTCACCACTCCTATTCAATAGAGTATTGGAAGTTATAGCCAAAGCAATTAGGCAAGAAAAAGAAATAAAGAGCATTCAATTAGGAAAAGAAGAAGTCAAATAGTCCCTATTTGCAGATGACATGATTGTATATTTAGAAGACCCCATCATCTCAGCCCAAAACCACCTTAGGCTAATAATCAACTTCGGCAAAGTCTCAGGATACAAAATCAATGTGCAGAAATCACAAGCATTCCTATACACCAATAACAGACAAACAGAGAGAGCCAAATCATGAGCAAACTCCCATTCGCAATTGCTACAAAGAGAAAAAAATACCTAGGAATACGACTAACAAAGGATGTAAAAGATTGAGAACTACAAACCACTGCTCAAGGAAATAAAAGAGGACACAAACAGATGGAAAAACATTCTATGCTCATGGTTAGGAAGAATCAATACTGTGAAAATGACCATATTGCCCAAAGTAATTTACAGATTAAATGCTATCCCCATCAAGCTACCATTGACCTTCTTCACAGAACTGGAAAAATCCACTTTAAACTTCATATGGAACCAAAAGAGAGCCCCATAGCCAAGACAATCCTAAGCAAAAAGAACAAAGTTGGAGGCATCACACTACCTGACTTCAAACTATACTACAAGGCTACAGTAATCAAAACAGCACGATACTGGTACCAAAACAGAGATATAGACCAATAGAACAGAACAGAGGCTTCAGAAGGAATGCCACACATCTACAACCATCTGATCTTTGACAAACCGGACAAAAACAAGCAATGGGGAAATGATTCCCTGTTTAATAAATGGTGTTGGGAAAACTGGCTAGCCATATACAGGAAGCTAAAACAGGACCCTTTCCTTATACCTTATACAAAAATTAACTCCAGATGGATTAAAGATTTAAACATAAGAACTAACATCATAAAAACCCTAGGAGAAAACCTTGGCAACACCATTCAGGACATAGGCACAGGCAAGGGCTTCATGACTAAAATACCAAAAGCAATGGCAACAAATGCCAAAATAGACAAATGGAATACAATTAAACTTAAGAGTTTCTGCACAGCAAAAGAAACAATCATTAGAGTAAACCGGCAACCAATAGAGTGGGAAAATATTTTTGTAATCTACCCAATCAGACCAATGGCTAATATCCAGAATCTACAAAGAACTAAAGCAGATTTACAAGAAAAAAACAAACAAACCCATTCAAAAGTGGGCAAAGGATATGAACAGACACTTTTCAAGACAAATATGTGGCCAACAAACATATGAAAAAATGCTCATCATCACTGGTCATTAGAGAAATGCAAATCAAAACCACATTGAGATACCATCTCACTCAAGTTAGAATGGTGATCATTAAAAAATCAGGAGACAACAGATGCTGGAGAGGATGTGGAGAAAAAGGAACACTTTTACACTGTTGGTGGGAGTGTAAATTAGTTCAACCATTATAGAAGACAGTGTGGTGATTCCCCAAGGATCTAGAAATAGAAATTCCATTTGACCCAACAATCCCATTACTGGGTATATATCCAAAGGATTATAAATCATTCTACTATAAAGACACATGCACACATATGTTCACTGTGCCACTGTTTACGATAGCAAAGATCTGGAACCAACCCAAATGCCCATCGATGATAGACTGGACAAAAAAAAATGTGGCACATCTACACCGTGGAATACTATGCAGCCAGAAAAAACGACGAGTTCATTTCCTTTGTAGGGACATGGATGAATCTAGAAACCATCATTCTCAGCAAACCGACACAAGAACAGAAAACCAAACACCCCATGTTTTCACTCAAAGGTGGGTGATGAACAATGAGATCACTTGGGCGTAGGGAAGGGAACAACACTCACAGGGCTAGAGGGGTGAGGGGAAGGGAGGGGAGGGACAGCAAGGGGGGCAGGGAGGATGGGGAGGGATAACAGCTGGATAAATGCCTGATGTAGGTGACTGGGGTGGGGGGGATGGAGACAGCAAACCACCATAGCATGTATATACCTATGCAACAATCCTGCAGGATGCAGGATTACAGATTACCCCAGAGCACAAATACAATTAAAAAATTTTTTTTTGGATTTAAATTAATTTAGTATTTTGCTTATTTCTTTGCAGATATTAAATATGATTGTTCATAAAGCAAGTGGAAAACAATACAAGATAGTGTTTGTTCAGGAGTTAAGTGGTGTGGTATCAATTAAGTACAATGAGAATGAAGGAAAAGGATAAATAGAGTATATATCTATGTCCTAATATTGGTTGTCATGATATTAACAGGGCTTTGTATGTACTGCCTCTGTGCATGGCTCTTGATTGGTCAGTGGAATTAACAAATTACTTTAAAAATGTCTGTTTCAGATTAGAAATAGAAAAGTCAATTTTGTATATTTACATGTAAGTTATTTTGAAAAAACACTGAAATATTGGATGTGAACAAAAACTTATAAGCTAATTTTCCAGATTATTTCTATTAGCCAAAAAGAGATAACCCTGAATTCAATAATTAAGGATTGTTAAATCAGTAGTTGTCAACATCTAGCAATGTGTGGAGAAATTTTTGATTCTCACTACTGGGTGGACACTATTGGCATCTGGTGGATCAAGGCCAGGGATGCTGCTAAACATCACATAATGCAAAGGACAGGACTCAATACAGAATTGTCTTGTCTAAAATGTCAACATCACCATGGTTGAGGAACCCTGGGTTAAAAAAATAGAAGTATAACCATTTTGTGGAATGCTGTACAGCCATTAACAATAATATTACAGATTAGTGATTCCCAACTCTGGCTGTATGTTAGCATATATGATGAATAATCTGAAGAGCTTTAAAAAAACCTGCTCTCAATTAATCAGCATCTTGCTTTCTAGGGCAGGACCTAGGCATGACTATGTTTTATATTTTTTTCCATGTGATTGTAAGGTATGACCAGAGTTGAGAACCACAATTTTACACTTACATAATATAGAGACATTAAATGATATGAAAATATATACATGTTAAGTTTAAATAAATCATGTGACAAAACTATGGATGGTATAACTAAATTATTAATTTTTGCTTAAAATATAATCTTTATATAGTGTACCCATACATATATATTCCTTTCCATATATTCATGCATTTGCCTTTGCATATACATATATTTACGTACATTTGTATAAGGATCAAATCTCATTACAATGAATTTCATTGGATTATCTAATTCCCCATATATATATATTTTTAATATATATTTTATTGCATTTTAGGTTTTGGGGTACATGTGAAGAACATGCAAGATTGTTGCATAGGTACATACATGGCAATATGGTTTGCTGCCTTCCTCCCCATCACCTAAATCCAGCTTTTCTCCCCATGTTATCCCTCCCCAACTCCCCACCCCCCACAGTCCCTTCCCTAGTTGCCCTGCACAGACCCCAGTGTGTAATGCTCCCCTCCCTGTGTCCATGTGTTCCCATTGTTCAACACCCGCCTATGAGTGAGAACATGCGGTGTTTGATTTTCTGCTCTTGTGTTCAGTTTGCTGAGAATGATGGTTTCCAGGTTCATCCATGTCCCTATGAAGGACACGAATTCATTGTTTTTTAAAATATATAAACTGTAAAATACATGTGCAGTGTAAAAATATACATTCACTGTAAAATGGTACCAATGTACAAGAGCACTTATCTGCATTTCTTGACTTTCTTACAATGGGTATATATTTCTTTGTAATAAAAGACAATAGATGACTCTAAAATAGTTTGGCAGTTTCTTATAAAAACTGAACATGTTATCATACAACCTAGAAGTTGTACTCTTATGCGTTTATCTCTGAGAAATAAAATCTCCTGTTTATACTAAAACCTGTACATGAATGTTCATAGCAGCTTTATTTATAATAGCCAAAGTAGAGATACCCAGATGTCCTTCACCAGGTGACTGGTTAAATAAACTGTGGCATATCCACATCATGGACAACTTCTGAGTGATAAAAAAGATGAACTACTGATGTAAGCAACAACCTGAGTGAATCTTCTGAGAAATTATGCTGAATGGAAAAACTCAATCCCTAAGGGTAACACACTGTATAATTCCATTTCTATAACATTTTGAAATGACAGATTTATAGGAATGGAGAACAAATTAGTGATTTTGGGGAGCTGGGGATGGGTGAGGGAAGTAGGTGTGGTTATAAAGGGCAGCATGAACAATCCCTGTGCTGATGGAAATGTTATGGATGTTGAGTGTATCAGTGTTAATATCCTGGTATTGTACTACAGTTTTGTGGGTTTTTTTTTTTTTACTACAGTTTGGCAAGACGTTATCACTAGGGGTAAGTGACTAGGTAAAGAGTGTAAACGAAGAATAAAATTCTAAGGCCCCTCAACCATCTGAATGGACCCCTCCTCTCAGCCAGGGGGATTCCAAAGTTATCCTGAAAAGCTAGTTCAGGCCATGATGGGAAGGGGGAGTTGGCCATGCCTCATTCTCATTATACCCTTCTTCCTTTTGGAATTCAGTAAAAGCCAACTAGCATTAACATCAACACAGGCCTTAAATATGATAAGAAACATTTACAATCTATTCTCTCTGAAGCCTGCTACTTGAAGGCTTCATCTGCATGATAAAACTCCAGCCTTCACAACCCCTTATGGTAACCCAGACATTCCTTCCTATTGATAGTAACTCTTTCAACCAACTGCTGATCAGAAAATGTTTAAATCTAACCTGTGACCTGGAAGCCTCTGCTTTGAGTTGTCTGGCCTTTCCAGATCAAACCAATGTAAATCTTACATGTATTGACTGATGTATTATGCCTCCCTAAAATGTATAAAAAGCAAGCTGTTCCCCAACCTCCTTGGTCACATATTGTTGGGACATCCTGAGGCTGTGTCACGAGGGCATCCCTAACCTTGGCAAAATAAACTTTCAAAATTGATTGAGACCTATCTCAGATACTTTTGGGCTCACAAGGGTAACTGGGCTTTCTCTATTATTTCTTAAAACTGCATGTGAATCTACAATTATATTCAAAGTTTAATTTTAAGAAAGGCAATAGAAATAAATTTTAACTTGAAATAAATGACTACTATGTTGGATCAATCCCTGCTTTAAGAAAATTTGTCTTTCAAATAGTATCAAAATGTATGCGTATTTTGCCATACCAAAAAAACCCCGAAACATTGCTGTATGAAATAAAAATATCCATTACACCTCTAAATTAGTGAATACAATAATTTAATTTTCAGATAACACAGCTTCCCTTCCGATGGCATAATAAGGGGTTACTACGTGGTTTCCTCTTCAGCAAAGTTACTTATCCGGATGAGCAGTAACATACAAATAATAGGAGGAGAGGATGGATTGCAGAGAATTAGCAATGTATCAGCCTTCTCATTTCCTGATGCTTATACATTTGAGGAACGCCAGGTTTAACCCCACATCACTGGAAGTGTGAGAAAGGACAGACTCAGACAGGAACAGGCACTGTTTGAGTACGCTCTTCTCGAGGACAGTGGTTCTCAAACTAAGAGAGCATCAGACTCACAGGGGGAACCTGTTACCAACCAGACTACCCCAGACACATCTTCATCTATTGACTCTGTGGCTTAGGGGTGTGGCCCACAAATCTGCATTTTTATCAAGAACCCCATTGAAACCAGACTTTCAGGAACACTCCTCTCAGGCATGCTGGGAGCTGGCCTGGGTCTGAACTGCCCAAGCAGTGACTGCAGTCCTCAGCAGAATAGATTTTAGTCGTCTTTCCTTAAGGAAGATTAAAGGGATTCTTCTAGTTTAGGAGCTTATAAAGCAAATTACAAGATTAATTGCTAAGAACTGAGTCATACTAAGTAATGGACTAGATGTGGATGCTTAACTAAAGAGGAGAGAAGAACACTGGTGGCCACTCTGCTGTGGAGATGAACCCATAGCCAGTTGGTCCCCAGAGCTCTGGAAAATGACTGGGTGTGTGAGGAGGGGGATTTTGAAGGAAGTTGGTCTTCCTAGAATTGGTTAGGAGCAGCACGAGAGGAACATACTGTGACCTTGCTTTTTACCCTTAGGAGGACCAAGGTAACTTGGGAAACAGCTTGTTCCATACAGACAAAACAAATTGCAAACGATAAACATTGCCCAGTCCTGGATACTTTCTTTAAGCTCTGTTTTGCCACTGTATTGGGCAAAAGGCTCCATATAAAATAGGGACTTGTGGAGGGAATGCAGAGATGACAGTTGGAGGGTACAAACTTTCAGTTATAAAATGAATAAGTTCTGGAGACCTAACGTACAGCATGGTGATGATTGTTAATGGTAATCCGTACCTGAAATCTGCCAAGAAAGTAGATCTTAAGTATTGTCAACACACACAGACACACACACACACACACACACACACACACACAGAAAAAAGGTAGCTATGTGAGGTGATGGATATAGTTAATTAACTTGATTGTGGCGAACATTTCACACTGTATACATACATCAAAAAATCATGTGTATCTTAAATACGGTATATAGTATAATTTTTATTCTTCAGATATACCTTGATAAAGCTGGAAGAAAATGAATTTTATTCCTGTTTGCTGCCACAGCCACTTTCTCAACCTGCACCAACTCTCAGATCTGTTTCTGATCCTCCCAGCTACTAACCACCCTCATTTGTAACCTCTTTTCCACCCGTGTCTGCCCTTCTCCTTCTATTTCTTGGCTATGACTTTCACTTTGAGAGAAGTAGTAATTCTGATTATTCACTTCTGCTGCTTTGTCCCTGGTCATATCAAGTACATGCTCTTTTTAGCTTATTGTTTTTCCAGGAATGTCTATACCTAGTTTCATCTGGATGAAGATGCTCTGCCCACCAAGGTGCCCCATCAGCTGGCCACACCCAAGTGCTGCGGATAGTGGCTGTAATAGCACCGGTGAAGCACTTGGCTAGAAGTGGCCAGAGTAGTGTCTCTTTTCTCCTGCCTTTTCTTCTTTCAGCTGTCCAAGTTTGGTCTTATCTGCTTGGACATTCCATATTTGGCCTGTTTCACACTGGGTCATAGTCCCTGTTGACTCTTACCATATAGGACTAGTTAAGGAATGGCAAGTGGTATCTTCTCACATGGCAATTCTAATTGATTGTGATCCACAGCAGTGAGTGTGGTGTTAAAAAGAGTAGGATCTGACCTCAGTGTGCCATTATCAATTAGTCATGTCTCCCTAGGGTGCAGACATGGGTAAATTTTTGCCTTCTGAGAGACTGACATCTTTAGACTGGACAGTTTCTTCTTTTCTTTAGGGCTGATACATTCACTGCAGGTGCTTCACATTATCTCTGCATTCCTTTACTCAAACCCCAATCTTTTACTAAAAAAACTATTTCTAGTGCATTAGCATTTTCCATTCATATTTGCTATAAAAATATCTGTGAAGCAGAAACTGCAGGAATTGTGTCTTTTTTCCAAAGAGAACATATTCTGCCAAGGCCTTTGGCAGAATCCATTTTGCAGCTGTAGTCTGGGAATTGTACAACTCTTCCTAGGTTCATATTGGAAAAAGAGTAGCTTCTGGGCTGCATGCTGTCAGGAAAACTGTCCCTGGTATTCAAAAGCTCTTTCCTTTATGGCTGTTTCTTATCCCTTACTATTAATTGCCCATAGTTACTGGTGTCATAGGACAAAATGTCTCTGTCTTACAGTTGAAATGTGAATACCCAAATCACGGAGGTTAGCACACCCAGTTGCATTCCTATTCCCTACACAAAATCAAGGCATTTTACATCCAGGCATTCCTACCCATATGCGTTGTTTCCTACAAAGTATCATCTTCACAAAGGAGCAATCACTCAACTTACCTTGTAATGGAAGAGAAACAATCCACAGAACAGGCTGTACAAGTCCGCTGTGAGCAGAGAAAGGTTGACTGAAGTGGCGCTGGTTTTCTTTATGACGACTGGCATAAAGCTGTAGAGACCAAACATGCAGGCACTAAAGCCAACGTAGAGCAATCCTGGGGGAAGAGTAAAGAGAGGGCAGCGTTAGGGCCTCCTCCAGGGCATCTTCAGCATCCACAGCGGGGCAAGAAGGGGAAGAGTACACACCACCTGTCACTCACACAAGGCACTTTCTCTTTCCTCCTATTAACTGATGTTTATTATTGGATAACACATGTCAAAAATAAAATAAGATAAAATAAAAAATAAACATTTAAGAGTGAAAAATGAACTTTCTGCTTCTTATTGAATAGCTGACATTTTGCTTCTTCTGGGAAGGAGTGCCTCTTAGTGGCTATAGTCAGAACACAGAATCAAGGTTTTTGAATTTTACTCCCAATTGTGCTGTAATTAGCTTTTGCCACTCGTCTATTTTAAACATTTTTTTAACCTCTTAATTTTTAATTTGAGTAATAGGAACAAAACTGCTTGGTATCACGTATTGCCCACAGTAATGAATAACTACGTAGTCTTTAAAGTTGAAGAGCTTGCATGTCAGAGAGACCTGAACTTAGAATACTGAACTGGAATGTTGACTGTGTGACCTTGGGTGGATGAATTCATTGCTGGGAACACAGGATAATCTGTCAGTCTCTTCCAGATTTGTGAATCTGTTCTGCCCTACCCACAACACACAGAGTCTTGCTCTTCTATCACATATCCTGGCCTACTGTGTACTCTCACATGTGGGCTTTCATACCCTTAAAATACTATGTAGCCAATCTCTCATCCTCAAAATTTCTCTCTCTCTCTCTGTCTCTGTCTCTCTTTCTCTCTCTGTAATTAAGCCTAGACATGGGTACCCTATTTTGCAGGGTCCCAAGCAAGAGTTTACAGCTAAATCTATACTGTGGTTTGTTTTTCCCCAAATGTTGATACAATGCAAATGTAAAAAAAAATAATGCTCATTTCTCCACCTTGAAAGAATAAGGCATAGGATATACATAAATGTGACAATTCAGTGGCTGCCTGGGCATTACAATATAATAAAAATAACCTTTCCAAAGGAATCCTTGATTAAATGTGTCTGGTGTAGGGTACAGGCAGATTTGCTTCCTCTGAATTTTATGGATTTAGGAGAGTTTGGTAGGTACTGAATATCTGGTCTTTCTGATTATGAAGACCAGTGATTCATGCAAAGATAAATTGCGTTTGCGCATATGAAAAGTGCTTAAGGTCACAAATCATTACTCCATATGAAAAGCCACATCAGATCTATGAAAAAATTATTCTGAACATTAGTAAACTTAGTACAACAGCCCCCTCTAGCGTGGTGGAAGAGCCCTCGGAGGAACGGGGAACAACCGCTTTCCTGTTTTGGAAAGATAAAAGTCCTGTGTGTGGATTCTATCACAGTAATATTAGTTTGGTTTTTAATTCTCCATCAGAAGTTTGAATTCCCTAAAAACAGACTGTTTTCCTGTATGTGGGTTTCATGCTACTTGTAGTTCATTTTCCTTTCAACCAAGCTACTAAAAATGCAGTAATAAATATTATATAACTTATGACTAATACATGAAAAGACATAAAAATTAATTTGGTACTCCTTAGAGAAACCTGTGATTAACAGACGAGAGACAAGACCATCCTTAAATTAATCTACTAAAAATAACAAACCTTAATCAGAACACAGTCTAGGCACTAGAGCTTTGCTTCTGTCTTTATTTTGTTTTTTGAAGGTGTCACTGATTTAAATACCATGACTGGGTTAGAAAGTTCCAGAATAATACCCTTCCATCATTTTGTGTGAACTTTGACTTGTAGGCTCTGATGTTTTATATTCACTCATTTATTCAACCATTATTCTCTGAGTACTTACTATGCCCTGGGCACTCTGCTTTGGGTTAGGAACAATGAAAAACAGGAGAGACTAGAAGCTTAGAGTAGCTACTGATACTATGCAGAAAGACAAGGACTTCTTAAAGAGAATGGCAGGAGCTTGCTTTAGACAGGGTGGTGAGGTAGGGCTACTTTGTGGAGGTGGCATTTACCTCCAGTGCTGAAGGACCCAAAGGAGATTGCCATGAGAGAAGCAAAGGAAACCTGCACATGAAAAGTTCCTGAAAGGGACAGGGCCTCAGGTGTTGCAGATGCTGACCAAGGCCAGAATGGCTGAGCGGAATGAAGAGAATGGTCAGGGGAAGCTGGAAAATTGGGAAGGGAATGGATTATGCAGGGACTTGCAGGTCTTGGAAAGAAGAAATGTCAATCTTATTCTAGTTGTACAAGGAAGCCATTGAGAAGTTTGCGGCAGGTGACTAGAAGAATCTGATCTACATTTTCAAAAGATGATTTTGGCTACTTTGTGGAGAAGGGATTAGAAGGAGAAAAGCATGGGACCAGTTACAGAGACCAGTTAGAACGACGGCGGTGTCATAGTCCCGGCAAGAGAGGCTGGTAGCTTGCTTGGTTTTGCAGTGGAGAAGGGAAGTAGCTGGGTCTGTGAAGACTCAACAAGCCCTGGTGATAGACTGATGTAGGTGGTGAGGAAAAGGAGGGCATGGAGGATGCCCATGGGTTCTGGCTAATTTAGAAACTGGGTGAACTGGGATGCCATATACTGAGATGGAGGGAACTAAAAGAGGACCAGGTTTTAGGGAGAAATAAAATGCTCCATTTTGAATGTGTTGTTTTAGGTGCTTATGCATTATCCAAAAGGTTCTGTCCAGTAAGGAGCTAGATATATAATTGGAGGACTCAGAAGAGGGGAGATTTTATAAGCCCAGTTGGTGAGCAAAGGAGAGTAGGAAAAGAAATATGTGGCACTTTGCCAACCAGGCTACTTTAGGATGCTTCCAGCTAATATATTCTCAACCTATTTTTAACTGCCGCAGAAATTAGTGGTAGGGGGACAGGAGTGGAATATATGTGCTATCACAATTGACAACTAGGTCAACCAATGTTTTTGTGTGTGAATAAACTGTTTCCTAAGCAAAGCCTAGCCGGCCAACACGTGATTAAATTGAGAGTTGGAATGCAGTATCGTTGCCCTTTCTTGGCTGTTCTCAGATGGACATTAGATAGTTAATGGACATTAACAACATCTCTGAAAGTCCAACTTGTTGTCCAGGTAGGGGTGTTCAACTGATTAGCATGATCATACTAATGAATTGAATTACTTTTTGACTGACAACTACAAAATGGCTGCAGTAACCACATTTACAAACAGAGTATGTGTATAAACATTTCCTCTTGGAATGTTTTCTCTCTCACTAAGGATAGAACTTGGTCACTCTTGTCCTTAGGCACTAAAGTGATTTGAACTACAGAGACAGGAAATACTATTATTAGCTAATATAGATTGAGCACTTACTATGCGTCATGTACTTTATGTACAGTAATTAATCTCCACAACAGTATAATGCTGATAACTACTGCTATCCTCTTTATACAGGTTAGGAAATAGGCTTATAGAGTGTATCAGTCAAGAAACACAGTCCATACCGGGTTAAATACAGGGTATGTTAAATGGAGTACAAGTTACAAAGGTGTTCATATGGGTGACGGTGAAAAAAGGATGGTGAGGCAACCTGAAGATTAGCAACAGCAGGGAGTTACTGACAACCCAAGAGCTAGGAAAATACAAGAGGGAGGCCACGTTACCCGAGGTCAGAAGTTAGGAAAGCCCAGCAGAGGTAGAATCAGAAGAGACTCAGCCACATCTCGAGGAGATCTGACCCCAAACAGAGCGAAACAGGGAGAAACACTGGTTTCTTTCTTTCTCCCACCTCCAATCTCCCTTTACTGACTCCAGTTGGCCAAAACTGACTGGAATCCAGTAGACAAGGGAGGCCGGGATGTGGGTTTGCATAAGCAGAACAGAGGAAAGTGTAAAAAAGGATCTATGAGTAAACAGGCAAAAGACCAGCATATAGAGGTTGAGTAACTTGCCCTTAGGTCACATAGGCAGCCTGACTTTAAATTAGTATATAACATACACCTATACTGTTTAATTATTACAAAGAAAAATAAGGCTTTGACGGAACATCCCATTGGACTCTAATCAATACCTCATTTAATATATTATATATATATGTATATATATGATGTATCTGTATAGGCTACATATATTTGATCTCTTCTCTTTCGTCTGGATTCCACTGGTGTTCTTTCTCTTTCTTTTGAATATACCAGAGTTCTAAAATATCATTTGTAATTCTGAAAAACAATGGCTAGGTTAGATGATTTCTCAGAACATACGCGTTAGGTAAAGTGTATAAAGGGCATCGGGCTGGCTTTGCTCAGATACGTGATGCTTGTCAAGTCACCTCAACTCCCCAGGCCTCAGGTTGAACATGGGTAAAAAGAAAGGTGTACTTTTTTTTTTGAGACAGAGCCTTGCTCTGTTGTCCAGGCTGGAGTGCAGTTGTGTAATCCTGGCTCACTGCAACCTCTGCCTCCTGGGTTCAAGCTATCTTCAGCCTCCTGAGTAGCAGGGTCTACAGGCATGTGCTACCATGCCCACCTAATTTTTGTATTTTTAGTAGAGACAGGGTTTCACCATGTTGGCCAGGCTGGTCTTGAACCCCTGGCTTCAAGTGATCTGCCTGCCTCAGCCTCCCAAAGTACTGAAATTACAGGTGTGAGCCATTGCACCTGGCCAGGAAAGGTGTATTCTTAATTATCTTTAGGTCTTTTCCTGCTCTGTGGTCCCATTATTCCATATTCAGGGAGAGGCCAAATCTCTTGTTTTAGCCTCCAGGAAAAAAACTAAAACCAAAACCAAGACAAGCATCAACCACAACCAAAAGCGAAGAAGCCCCCTGCATACCACAGGCCTGTGCTCACTGACCTGCAGCACACTTTTTCTTTTCTCTGACATTTGACTTTCACATCGATTACACTTGTTCACACATCCTTTAGCACAGTATGACCCATGGGATAGTGGGAATGTTTAAGTTGTTTATTAGACTTATGAATGTGACTCTAACATTCCTGCTCCCCAGGAGGGTATTTTAGCTGTATTAGGTCATACATTTTACTTGAGTTTACTGATTAGATAATCACAACCAGTCTTTCTGTTCACTAGAGTAAAACAATGGAATACAAACAAACAACAATAAGTATTATCGCTTGCTTTTAATTGTTCTGTATTTTGCAATTGACCAGCATTGTAGGAAAAGAACAAAATCTGTTTTTAAAAGTGACTTCAAGTTAAGAAAATAAAAAACATATTTATTATCCCAAAGGAAAAAATAGAAAACATATTTATTACCCCAAAGGAAAAAAAATCTTTCCACTTTGATAAAATGGCAACCACATGAGTTGTCCAAGAGATTGTATGGGTTAGATTACTGATGTGGAGACGGGGAAGGCAGAGAAATTCACTGACAGATGCTGAGAAATGAAGACCTCTTGGATTTTGGTCTCCTAAACAGAAGAATGTCAGCTTTCCTTCGGGACATAGTCATCAGAGCTTGGCCTCTTGGGTGACTTCTCAAGGAGTGTGGGGTGGGTTTGAGAAGGTGCTGACCTTCCCTTGATGTCTCCCTGCCTCTCTGGCCCATGAATTGCAGTGGCTGCTATGCCATCTCCCAGTTCCATAGAAAGAAAGTACAATGTCAAGCTTAAAGTCTCCTGCCATTGTCTCCACTGCTTCCCTTTTGTCTGTATTTTGTGAGATGAGAGAGGGAAGAATAGGATCATCTTTGTTGCTTGCCATTCATTCATTTGCTCATTTAGTAAACATTTATTCCCTGCATGCCAAGTGTCTAGAATAAGCTAACAACAGAAACTCGCAGAAGGTCAGGGCGAGATAATGAGGACCAAGGAGGCCCCAGTGTAAATACATCCCAAACACAACCCTACAAATGCTTCAGAAAGAGGAAGATGAGTATTTGATTCCCCTTCAAGGCCATTTTGTACTGATACACAATAATTGTATGTATTTATGAGTAACGTGATATTTTGATACATGCATGCAATGTATAATGATCAAGTCAGGGTAATTGGGATATCCATCACCTCAACCATTGATTCATCTTTGTGTGTGTGTTGGGAACATTCCAAATCTCTTCTAGCTATTTTGAAATATACAATAAATTATTGTTAACTATAGTCACCCTACTGTGCTATGGAGGCCATTTTGGCCTCATTTCCAATCAGAAATTAAATGGATGGCTTTTTAATGTGTTCCTTTTACACTATCCTTCATCATCTTCAAATACAGGGGACTGACGTTTTAATAGCAATATGAGAGTTCAGAATAAAACTATCTTTTGATGACTCATTTAACACTGAATTATAACAGAACCTCAGCAGATATGTACATCACATCCACATAGTTTGAGGACAAAGTCTTTTTGATATTACTATTACTATCAATATCAAGTTAATTTATGCTCAAGGACCACTGCATGTGAAGTGCTACCAAGCACAGGTAACATTTTGTTTTCTGGTGTTGAGGGTCACAGAGACAAATGCTTTCTGTGACCTGCAACTGCTTTCCTTTTCCTGTTGCCGTCTTCCTCTCTCCCTGCTTGCCCTGTTGATTTTCATTTAATTGTATCATTCTGTAGCAAAACTAGAGAAAAATTAATTGGCAAGACTCTGAGACACAGGGCTGGTCCGCCCTTGAAGTCACTAGACAGACCCCCTAGGGAGAGTCAGGCACAATTCTGTGGCTCACAGTGTGCCTTTGGAGGGAATGATGTCTGCAGTAAGTTAGCCTCATGTGCTTAGGGGATGGGGATAGGTAGATAAAGTGACTCATGGGAGTTTATGTTTTTATTGTCTTTCCTTATGGACACAGAATTTGGCTGAAGTTGTATTAAAGCTCATATAAGCTGGAGATGGCTCAAGCAACCAGATTCAGTGTGGGGAACAGTCTGTAGCCCAGTCCCTGCCACTTGCATTCACTCTGCATACATTTTCCAAGCAAGCCCATAAGCCAGGTTCTGTGCTCACTGTGGAGACACCTTCTGAGGTTATTAAATGTCAGTACCTTTTAGGGCTTGCTGAGATTGATCATTACAGCATCTCTTAGGATCTTAAATCCTTGTCCTAAATTTCTTCGAGGAAAGTGATTTTAGAAACAGGTGGAACCTGAGAAGTCCTGGATGACTATTAACTAGCTCAAAGTGTGTCTGGTATTTTCTAAGTCCATTTGGAGATCAATTAACCATTTCTTATGTGCAAACTGCTCCCTTCTGAAAGGTATTTATGGGCCCAGAATGCACGTTACATTGTTTCCTTTCATGGTTTTTTGTTAAGTTCCGTTTTTTCCCCTTTACCCAAGTAGCACTGTTTAATGGTCACATCAGTTTAGTGTTTCTTGGCTAAGGCAAATTGCTGTCATTTATGTGCTACCAGTGCCTCAGGCTGGTTTTTCTTTCTGTTGGTCTTTAACCTACTAACACACTTCTGTATCTCCCCTAATGGCATCTTGGCAATGATAATGGGCAGAAGCTCAATTAGGAAACACTATGAATCATACAATTTAGTCTCTCAGAATGTGCAGGATTTCCTGAAATGACAAAAGGATTTCATTTTCCCTTGTCGCTTACCATTCTAAATCCCTTCCTTGTTGGTGCTCCACCCTGACCCACATCATTCTTCAAACACATTTCTCAGGTTATAAAAAGAGCATCTTAGGTGAGCCGACTCCTTACCTATTTGCCAATCCCAGGGCACCTTTAACAGCTCCTTGTGCTCCATTATAGCTCTGAAAATTCAAAGAAAACAAATCCGATGAGCAAGATTAGAAGGCATTCTACGTTCTTCTTTTTTTTTTTTTTTCACTTATCAGATTTATACAAATAAAGAAGCAACCAGATGAATTTCAGAAAGAATTTTGGGTCATGCAGAAGCAAGTCTAATTAGGTAGCCTGTGGTTTACCCCTGAAGAACCTGGTCAGTGTGTGAGGGTGTGCCAGGAGGCTCTGGGGAGCTCAACCCTTCCTGCCCTTCTCACCCAAACAGTTGGCCTGCAGCCTTTGTTTCTGCTTGACAGATGCTTTCTGAAAAGCAAACGGTGAGGTTCAGAAAATGTCTGTGCTTGCAGGTTTAATCAATTTTCTGATTGAGCGTTTTCTAGGGCAATGGTTCTCAAAGTTAAATGTACATGACAGCCATCTGGAGAGTGCATTAAAATACACTGTTTCCTGGTCCCATCTCTAGAGATTCGGATTCAGAGATCCGGTGAGATCCATGGATGTGCATTTCTGGCAAGTTCTCATGTGATGTCAGTGCTGCTGTTCGGAGGATCCTATTTTGAGAACCACTGATCTAGAAGAGAATGGGGAAGTGACATTGGCACTGCTCCACCAGCATTACTTTGATTCCAGTGAGCCCTCAATATATCCCACTTGCCAAGCACACCCTAATGACACTTTCATTATTTTGGCAGCAGTGGCCCCCAAAGGGAACACTCAACTCTAATGGACTATAACTGAAGCAAATGAGCAGTAGGTCTCTGAACATATTTTTTGGACTCAAGAATAATAACCCATAAAAGAGCCATCTATCTATAAAACGTTGGCTATGAATGGTAATTTCTTTTCCTCTCACAAAGCTGAAGCACCAAATTTAGGAGCTTTAAAATGCCAGCACTTTCAAAATGAACTCCACATAAATCCTTCTCCGACTGTGCCTTGTTTGCTGTGAAGTTTTCCACCAATATCTCAAGACATCAAAATTTGGAGGATTGTTGAAAACAGGCTATTTGTAAAACCTGTTTCAGGTGATGCCAAGACATCTTCCATAAACAACTTCAGACACCGAACCAGTGCAGTTACGAAGTGCTTGCTTTGTAGAGATTGGTGAAATCAGAATTACCTGTTTGTAGAAAGGGATTTGGTAAAATTTGACTGGAGGTTATACTATCATTCTTTATGCCTTATGTGAAGCTAAAACACTGGCCCTTACTGATCAAAATTATGCTTTGATTGAAACTTATTCTCATAACAAATTCTGAGACAAGTCAGTGATGACATATGTTCCAGTTGTAGAATTATTACAAAACCAGTGCTTTTGACTTTGTGATGCTTAGTGAATGTCTGTATTATATCTTCACCTTTATTCTAAGAGTTAAATTTGGAATATGGTTCACTCTTGCAAATCCATGGGCAATAAAATCACACATTTATAAAAGTGTAATTTTAAACTATAAGTTTTCTATTGGTGGTTGTCACTAGTATACAGAATATTCCTTTTTGGAAATTCATTGAATTTGGGCATTTATGCTTAGTTTTTCTACTTCTCTAAGTAAACCCCACTCATTGGTTTGGGAGAATCAGCCCTAATGTTTCTAATGCTTTCTTGCAAATTATTTTCAATGTTTTGTAAAACATTAAGTGTTTTATAACAATTTATACTAAACTTGTTTAATTTGGAGGAAATTTACTAATAAAGATGTTGACTTGGCAGATTTCATGAGTCCTTTATACAGGAAGCTGGTGACTGGATTCCAGCCTTGATTTTTATATCCCAAGAACAAAAATTGTAAGAATCAGTCTTGTCAGTCTCTCTATTATATAAATTTCTTGTTATTTTTACTCACAATTGAATTCCACTGAAAAATGCTCCAAAGAGACCAATCATTCCCAGGAATTCCACTCGGCTCAGGGTTCGGATGATGTATTCTTCCCAGACGTTAGAGATACCATACAGTGTGGCTCCTCCTAAGACCAGAAGGTCCCCTACCAGCTTATTTTCCCCTAGGAACCAACCAAACAAATAGAGGGAGCATCATTAAAACTTTCTTAACAAGAATCTAGTATCAGCAAATTGAGCTTCCCTTGTCTATTCTATTTTGACATTTTTATAGAAGTTCTGCAATTTCCATCTGAGATTTAGTAAAGTTTGTTTATCTGTGCTCTAGACATGTTCTGATATAAAAAGGTTGCCTATGTTGACACAATGAGAAGTCTTCTCTGACTAAGAAAGAGATCAGTCTCTTCCAGATCACACCTCTTCACAAAGCCCACTATCTTCTTTCCAGGTGTGTGTCTATATATATGTGTTAATAGATGTACAAGTTATACTTGTTTCAGGGCATTTTCCATCAGTTTAGTGAACATGGTGTAGAACAAACAGAAGCAGTATAAATTTCTACCTTCTGCAATTCAGGGAGGGAAGCTACAACAGAAGCCATCAAGACTCCATTTTGACCACGGGCAAAATGTGTAATTGTTAGAAAATGAGAGTGAAAGCATTAATGGGTTGAAATTTCCAACTCCCCTGAAGTAAGTAACTTAAGAGTGCAAATATATATAATTCACTATCACATTAATATTTTTTTCATTAAAAATTTTTTGTTTTAAGCTCAATTTTGGGCTGGGTGTGGTGGCACACGCCTGTAATCCTAGTGCTTTGGGAGGCCAAGGGGGTGGATCACTCAAGATCAGGAGTTCGAGACCAACCTGGCCAATGTGGCAAAATCTTGTCTCTAATAAAACAACAAAAATTAGCCGAGTACGGTGGCAGGTGCCTGTAAACCCAGCTACTTTGGAGACTGAGGCAGGAGAATCCCCTAGAACCTAGGAGGTAGAGATTTGCAGTGAGCCGAGATCGTGTCACTTCCCTCCAGCCTGGGTGAAAGAGCGTAACTCTGTCTCAAAAAATAAATAAATAAAAATAAAAAATAAACTCAATTTTGATTGGTTTAAAACAAAAGAAATGCTTTAACCCAGGTATTTCCTAGAATTGGCCAAACTTCCCACTCTAGGAAGTATGGAGCCAGGAAAAGAGGAGAGTAGAGATAGGCAGCTAGAATGGCCTCACTGGTAGGCTCTATACCCAAGTGGCCTCTGGCTCTGTCCTGCATAAGTCAGCAGTGCAGGAGCTCAGCTGACCTGCAGCTCTGGAGTAGCGCAAGTTCAGAATGGAAACGGTGCTCACTCCAGCGTGATTCTAAGAAAAGGACTCACAATAGCTTAGCCTTAGATTTCCTGATGAGCCTGGGTTCTCACTGTTCAGTGGGGAGCACAGAGCATTCTCTAGGTAGTGGCTTCACACCAAAGAATCTGGGCAGGGCTTGAGGAAAGACCTTGGCATGTGGTCACCAAGGAAGATTCTATCTCTAAATGGTGCCAATTTTTCTAAGGCAACTTCCTTTCCTGTCAAGGATTGAAGAGAGAGGGGAAGAGACTCAGAAGGCAGCATCCTGCTGGAGTTATCCTCAAGGGAATGGAGCTGAGAATGCGATTTTGTGAGAGCTGGAAGCTCTCTTTGGGTTCATGGGGAGTTAGGCATCACTGCTCAGGAGATGAGCTGAGAACTTGATGAGGCCCTAATGAGAAACCAGGCTTGGTGAGAGTTCCCTGGACAGATCTTTAAGGAAAATTAAGGTCGCTGTGACAGAATGTGAAATCTTTGGCAACCTGATTAATCTTTTTTATGTGTCAACTGTAAAATAATGACAAACTTTTAATTTTAAGTAGTTCATCTGAAGAATGACCCATAAAATAGAACATATCTCTAACTAAAATTGTAAAATTATAATGAACACGATCCAGTCTCTTTTCACTCAGAAGACATTTTAGAATCTTGTGATAACATGGGGTCATTATGATGAATATCAATTATTGTTGTACTGGTGATGTGTGGAAGTGCTGCATAATACAATTCATGGTTAATAAAACTAATTTTATAGAAGGAATTGAAGAGAGCTAAATCATAATGAAATATTTTAACAGAAATTAGGGAAGCATCAATCTACCTTTTGAAAGTCCTAAAAAGAGGACACACTGTTTCAGTGAATATTCTTACCAGTATTTTTCAAACTCCACACCGTTATGGCCCCTTCTGTTAACTGGCCTTTGACTGTAAGAAATCTGCTCATCACTACTTTGAGTTTTCACCAATTCAGTAATAATTGTTGATCATTACAACACAATTTTGTGTAACCACAAGTTCAGAAGTATTTTCTAAGTTATCACTAACAAAAAGATTAAATATTATTTATTGTAATTTTGCTGGTAATTATATCTGTCAGTTAAGTCATTTGAAAGTAGGTACATATACATATAACATATATAAAAATTTAGTTAATTTAACATGATTAAATTAACTAGAACATAATTTTATCCAATTATATTATATAATGAAGTATTTGATATAATAAAAAGTGTAAGTTCTAAGATTAATATTTTGTGTCTAAAATTTGTATCTAGTTAATTAGAAATTATAACATATTGGATTAATAACATATAAAATATTAATGTATTTTATGCATTGTTAATGCAGTGGATACCTGACATGGTGATAGCAGTTTTTGCACGATGTTCATGGGGAAAGTTATGTTCAGAACATCTGTCACTAATGTGTGTATAAAACCACAATAGGCGATAATGATTTATAAATTTTGGGTAAATGGGCACATTTAAAATTATGAAGTGTCCACCCAAGCCAACAGTTCTCTCCCTCCTCTGAATTTCACAGCATTGGTTTCTGTCTGTGGCACCCACCACTCCTTGCCTGTTACTTGTGAACTTATGTATCTCATCTCCCCGCAGCTAACTGTTCTCTTACAAATCGTGGTTGAAGGGCGGGGACTGTGGCTCACTCAGCTGTATATTCTGTGTGGTCTCTAGCATGGATCCTGGAGCATTATACATTCTCAATAAAAGGCTAAATGAATTGAGCTGATGGTAAAGGTCTTAATACATCCCATGGTAAATGTTTTCATTGAGAACAGCTTTCATCGGTAGAGTTGGGTCTGATCACATCTCTATCACTTACTAGCTGTGTAATCACTTACTAGCTGTGTAATACTGCACAAACTACAGAGTCTTTCTGAACTTCAGTTTCCTTATCTTAAAATTAGGTTACTGTGAGAATAAAGTAAAATATGACATGCAAAATGCTTAGCATAATCTCTGACACTTAGTAAGTGTTCACTAAACGGTAGTTTAAAAAAGTAAATAAATTATTTCTGTTCAATAGCCACCTGTTTTTTTGAAGTGGGCATTTCTCATTTTGGATTGCTCCTTGATTCTAATCAACCTAGTCATAATTGCTTTGCAAAAACTAGCTTTCCTTAGACTTTTTTAAGTACTAAAAAAAATCATGTTTGAAGGCATGTTTATGTATGCATGGTGGTGGGAGAAAAAAGGAAGGTTATTTGAAATCATGACTTACCACTAGGACAAGAAATAAATGGAGTTATACTATTCTAGAGTGTTGAAAGACTATTAGTGCAATTCCTGAAAATGTATCCATCCCATTGAATACATCTACATCTCAAATAGGGAGACCAACTGTCTTGTTTTCCTGGGACTTTCTTGGTTTTAGCACGAAAAGTTCCACATCTGGGGAGCTTCTCCTTTCTGAGCAATCTAGGACAGTCACTTACAGTAATTTAGTATGATAAAACATCTTTACATTTGTTATAGAAGTCACAATTATAGAAAAATAAGGACTAAGTAGTATAGCAGAAAGAATACTGGCTAAATTTCACATCTGG
Organism: Cacajao melanocephalus; assembly: GCA_963573385.1. Lineage (NCBI taxonomy): Eukaryota > Metazoa > Chordata > Mammalia > Primates > Pitheciidae > Cacajao > Cacajao melanocephalus. Next base: position 22,562 of record CAUYLG010036337.1, read on the forward strand.
GCCACACAATTCAGTGATGGTTTGCCCTTAAACATGTTGCTTATCTTCTTTGAGCCTTGATTTCTTCAGCTGCAAGAATGACAATGAAAATTCTTTGCATAGTTAGGAGGAATAAATGAAACAATATATAATAAAGTACCTAGCACCTGTGGGCACTCAGTAAAAACAATGTCATTTTTACTCGATTGTGTTTGATTACCTGGCTCCTTGAAAATATTTTCTTTTCCTTGAAATAAATATATAGTTATGTGTAATAAAAAAATTATTGTTGGCATCTAACATCTTTGATAAATGAACTAAAAGACGCAATAAATGTATTGTGCTAGAAAGAGGATATTTTGAAGGGCAAGGAAGATATTCTAGAATAAGGAGCTATTTTAATTAGGTTTTATCTTAATCTTATTACCTTCTAACCTTGCCTTTTTTATCCATTAAGTTTTTCCAGGCAAGTAGAGAAGTCTTGGTGCTGAATCTTTTCAACTTTACTAAGCCATTTTTACATACGCCAACATCTATAATATTTATAATATTCTCTGGGGCCGTTTCTATTGCATGTCAATCATCCTGCACATCAGTAAATGCAGAGATGGTGTTTCAGAGAAGGCCTATACTGCTGACAGGGAACCAAGGTGGCAAAAAGAATATACATATTAAGCCCACTGATTTTTACCAATAAACTTGGAAAAGACATTTCCTTCAAGTGAGCTCAAAGGTGTGGAAGTGTCCTAGAGTGGGCGATCAGCTGTGCACATGACACACACACAGAATGAGAACGTAAGTGCTGTTTGCATCCTTCCTACCGTGTATAACACTCTATAGTCTCTAAGGCAGAGTCTCTCAGGCTGCGGACTAGGATAGTTTCTCCATACCTCTGTCTAGAGTGGGAAACTTGCTGGTCAAGTTTCATCAAAAGTGCTATTCCTGTCACATCATTCTGTGCCCTGACACTTACATTTTGTACATAAAGTACTTAATGCCATCTAAGAAGTTTCCTTCAGCCAGACTTAAATCAAAAGAAAGAATTCTTGGATAGATAATGAAGAAACATGCTGACAAAGTAGAATTAAAGCAATTGCTTTAATTATAATGAAGTCAAAGAAACTTTGAAAGGGCCAACATCAACGTGCTTGGAGACAGAATTGTCAAAATCCCAAACAAAGGTGAAACAGATTAAACATTATAAAAATGATGAAGTAAGACAGTTTCTTTTCCTGTGCAAAATTGTTGATACAGTGATGATAATTTTATTATTATTATTGTGATTCTTTTTTGAGATAGAGTCTTGCTCGGTTGCCCAGGCTAGAGTGCAGTGGTGCAATCATAGCTCACTATAACCTTGAACTCCTGGGCTCAAGCAATCCTCCTGCCTCAGCCTCCCAAGTGGCTAGGACTATAGGTGCATACCACCATGCTGGCTAATTTTTTCTGTAGAGATGGGGTCTCACCATGTTGCCCAGGTTGAACTCCCAGCCTCAAGTGACCCTCCTGCCTTGGCCTCTTGAGTCGCTGGGATTTCTGAATGTGTCTGGCCTGATGATGACAATTTATATGGACTTGGATGCCTGATTTGTGCTCTGGTGAGTACCTGCAGTATTTTAGAAAAGTTTTATGACCCTGGATGATTAATGCAATTGAACCAACTCTGCCATAGAGATGAAGGAAAAAAAAGAATATTTTTGATAATGATAGATAATAATTTTAGGATTCTATTGACCTCAAAACCAGTGGGTTGTTTTTAAAACAATATGTTCTCTAGGATAGCTTAAACTGCTGCCTACTTTAATATTTTTATTGAGGCACAGCATGTCCAATTGTGATTTTATAAAACAAGCCTTTGGATCCTATATCTGGGCTGGACTTAAAACATTATTCTATGCACATGGGCACCATTTCAATAGCACAGAAGGTTCTCCACAATGATGAAGCTTAATTCTGTTAACACTGGTGCTTTGCATATCACAAAAGCAATGATACTGTGAGCCTTAAACAGATTCACATGAACAAACCAAATTCCACTTCAGTATGTTTTAGCCACATCTACATTGTTTTTTAAAAATGACACTTTGGGAAGACTCTCAAATGGATTTACTTTCTTTTCCTTAAGTAGTTTTGCTTCTTTTCTAACACTCCATTTCAAATCGAAATGACATTTTTATAGGATTAATGAATACAATCTAGTGAAATCAATTCAAATTAGCTTAACATTCTAAGCTTAAATGTTCATCTTTATAGTTGACTATGGAATGCAAGATGACAGCTAAGATGAGTGGCTGGGGTTCATGAAGGTAGTTTTCATAACTGAGGGTACATGCTTCTGCTTACTCTGTGTTTACACAGTGTGTGGAAAGCTGAGAAAGTGTAATTAAATTATGACTTTAGGCTGGCTGCAGTGGCTTATGCCTGTAATCTCAGCACTTTGGGAGGCTGAGGCTAGTGGAGCACTTGAGGTCAGGAGTTCAAGACCAGCCTGGCCAATGTGGTAAAACCCTATCTCTACTAAAAATACAAAAATTAGCTGGGCATGGTGGTGGGAGCCTGTAATCTCAGTTACTTGGGAGGTTGAGGCAGGAGAATCACTTGAACCTTGGAGGTGGAGGTTGCAGTGAGCTGAAATTGTGCCACTGTACTCCAGCCTGGGTGACAGAGCAGACTGTCTCAAAAAAAAAAAATTATGACTTTAGAACAACTGGCCACATTGTATCAGACACAAATATTATCTAATTGGTCCAAAAGATTGTTCATATCAAGATTACTACATGTTTATAGCATAATACTGGCCCTTTCATATGACATCTATTGCTATGTCATGGAACCAGTGTTTCATAGAAGAGAATCTGGGAAACACTGAGGTATGTATTTTCAGACTTTCTATTAAAGTGGGGACCAATAGTGTTGTGTATGTGGTATGGATCTGTGAGGCTGAGGCTGTCTCTCTTTTGCTCTGTGTTGTATCTTCAGCTTCCAGCAACATGGGAGAGAGAAGAGGCCTGCCCTAGAGGCTGGAAGGCTTGCGTTCCAGTGTCTGCTTTGTCAGCTCTGTGACCTTGGACAACTCACTTGGTTTGCATGGATCTTGGTGTTTGCATACAACAATTATAAAGGAGCTGAATAAGGTCCTTTTCAGTTATAAAGTTCTACGGTACAACATACACAACATCGTTTCAGAGACTTCATGTGACCTTGTCTCATAAAGAGAAATGGTCCACTTTGACTCTTTATCATCTAATTTCCTAGGAGAAAGGGCAATTCCAAGAACTACAGAAAAGTGGGTACTTTCCATCCCATTTCTAATGTTAACAAAGAAGGTCTTTTTTTTTTTTTCTGCTCCAAAAACCCTTCTGTAGCAAAAATTTTGGTACATCTTAAAGAATTGTGATGCTTTAAAAAGGGTCCTCTGGAAACCACCCTGGCTCAGGGCTCCCTCAGCAGATTCACAGCATTTTGATGAGTGGGAATCATGCAGCTTACCTTATGGGTTTATAAACTAAAATTGATACCAGTAACCCCTCCTCACAAAACAAATAAAAATCTACGTGTGAGGAGACTGAACTTAACTCTCCCTCCTAAAATTATGGTTCACTCCTAATCTACTCCTCAAACTTTATTCACTTGTAGGCCTATAAACCAATCTTCACCCAGTAGTTTGAAAGCTCAGTCCTTTGCTGGCTTGACAGAGAAAGGTTTGGGGTTGGGGAAATGTGGGGAAGGCCCTGTGCCTCAGGAGTGGATGAACTCATTACCACCAACTCTAACAAGGACCACAAGGCCATGGCTTGGGCCAGGCAGCTGGTTCAGGAATGGATTGACCTCCAAAACATCTTCTTGGTAGGTCATGACTCTGAGTTTTAAACACTGGCTGCATGTTTCTGAATGGATGAAGAAAGGGCATGAAAGCTGTATTTTGCCTCCCTTATTCACTCAAGAAACATGCATTAAGCACCTCCTATATGCCCTGTATAGATGTGGGGAAGAAACATGAATAGGACACAAATACTGGGAAATCCATGTTCCTAAGGTCCTTGTTTTCACCCAACTATGCACATTCCACTTCTCACCTTGGCCTCACCTGCAGAGGTAAGGAACCTGGTGAACATCTGAAGACTCACCTGCTCCCTGATGCCTTCCCACAAGCACATCTGCTCCTACCATGCAGCCCATCCCCAGGATGCAGACGACGATGCCGATGAAATGCACAGCCTTGTACCGGATCAGCAGGAAGAACCAGGAGAGCAAAATCACGACTGGGATCACAAAACAGTCCAGGAGCTATTGGGAGGGAGGAAGGTAAACAACAAGAGGAGGTTCAGGAGGAAGCCTTCCATGTAACAGGGGAAAGTAATTTAGCTCTGCAGAAAGGGTTCTGTCTTTCCCCTGAACCTAAGATTTTGTGTAGACTCAGACTTGAAGTAGTTAAAACAGACTCTGAGATAAATGGAAATTAGTTTTATTTATTTACTTAATTGTAAACATCCCCCATACTTTGAGGGAAAGAAAAGAAGGCAAATTGATAAGATGAGCTGGTGGCGAAGATTCTCCTGCCTCCAGGCGCTGGGGCAGCTCTGCCTCCTGCCTTCTTCAGAGCCAGGCTGTGCTCCACAGGAACACCTGTGGTTTGGGGAGAGTACACTCAGCCTTTTTACATTGTCACTCTATTTTATGACTGGGAATGGGAGGTGAGGGTGCAGAGGTCTTTTAATGTTTTATAAATTATTAGAATTTAGACAAAAGTTGAATTTAATATTTCCTGAACAACTGTCTTTCTGCTACCAGTAAAAGCTGATCTGTTCTTGTCATTTCATTCTTAAAATAAAAAATTCTCTAAATATAAATACAAACATGAGTCTCAAAAGTACAAATACTTAAAAAAACTACTAGAAAAAAATTTTTAAGAAGAAAGTTGAATAGAGTATAGCAAAAAATTCTGATTTCATTTTTATATATTTGGTACAAATAGATTCCATCTGACATGAAAGTCCAAGGAGTTGGTAGAGAATTTGCCCCAATTACATAGACAGATAATGTGGTGAAATGAAAAGACCCCTGTGCTAGGAGCCAGAAGACCTGAATTTAAGTACAGATCCTCATTTATAGCTGTGTGACCTTGGGCAAATCACAAACTCAGGAGCCTCAAATTTCTGTTAGTAAAATGAAGATAACAACTTTCCCCAAAGATCAGTATGAACCACAGAGATACTACATGTGAACGTAATTCGTAAACTACGAAGACTTCATTGCTGGTCTATAACCCTGCTTTCAAACACATGCTCTGGGCTCCATGGAACTAATTCAGACTCTACTACACTGGTAAGACCTCTGGATACACTATCCAAGACAGGGTCTCTCTTAGACAAAGTGATGTCTCCTAGAACTTCAAGTTCCTTGTACCACATGAGGAACTTGTCATTTGTCCAACTGCCCAGTATATCTCCTTGCTAGAATTCTAAACAAGTGCCGCCTACCACCCAGCTGCCAGTATAGGGCAGAGATCCTCAATACCCCTTCACTTTCATTGTCCTTATCCTATTGATTCCCAAATTCTGCCAATTTAATCTTCCAAACATCTCTCAAATCTACTCATGTCACCCTCTCCTACTTCTGCCACCTAGACTGAGCTAACATCCTCTACTATACTCAACAAACCTCTCTTTCCTGCCCCAGGGCCTTCACTTACATACACCCCTCCTTCTGGAGTGCTCCACTGCTTGAACTTCCTCTCCTTTTCCTTCATGTCTGCACTTATAAGTTGCCTCCTCAGGAAAGCTTCTTAGATCCCCAGGCTAGGTCAAGTCCTGTTTGATGTTTTTGTTGAACCCTGTACTCCTCCTCTGTAGTTCCAATTGTAATAGTACTTAATTAATACAGGATTATTGGCATCAGAACACTGCTGGGCTTAGGAGGAGTGTTCAATAAGAGTTATTGGACAAATACATACAAAGATTTTTAATGATCAGAAACATCAAAATGGAGTCTCCAAGATTCACTGAAGGCTGGAAAAAGTTTTGTATATTTGCAAAGCATCCCCAAACATCAGAGTGGCTTCTTAGCACTGCGAATAGCATTCTGAATCCCCCCTATCCCCAAAGCTTTTTGTGATCTGGACGGATGCTCGTGATTCTCTGTGCATTGGTCTTCTCCTCTGCAAAATGAAACAAGCACTCAGAATAGTAAGCTGTCTCTGGGGTTGCTGAGACGATAAGGTGAGGAAGAACCATGTGAATGCTAAGTAGCACTGTGATGGCTGGGGGCTGAGCACAAAGGTCACAGCACTCTTGGAGGGGCTACAGGAAGGAGGTGGTGGCAGGCAGGATTGTACTATAGCACACAGTTGCTCACAGCAGTTAATTAGCGATGTAAGTTAATGATGTGGTAATATGCTCTAAGGTAGGTGTTAAACAGCTAGCCTCAGATGCTATTGAAGTATATTAGCAAATTTACACTTGCCATTGAAAACTGTTCACAGGGCATAAAACATTTGGTGTTTTGTGTTAAAAATTAAAAATGACTGAATCAAGTTGAAATATTTAGCTGCACACTCCAGAATTAGGGTTTCATTATTAACTGGAAGCCCTCAGTGAGTGGAGCTGAAAGCCTCTATTCCTGAATTACTGAGGGCAAGCCAGGCCAACATCCAATCTTTGAGGCAGGCTGCAGTGAGCTTTTAGGTTCTCAGTGTCATTAGAAAACCCAAAGCACTTGATGACTCCTGAGATCTATTCCCTTAATGGTTTGAGTTGGAAAATCCTTATTTGTAAGTATCAGGTGGTCCTGTGGGTAAGTGCAAACTATTAGAAAGAAGATAGGGGAAAGAAGAATATAATTATAATTTTTCTTAAAGAAGAATACAATCAAGCCAGGGTTTCTGGGACATTTGAGAGAGAGAAGCTTGGTGCTTAGGATACAGTGGGGCCTCAGTAATTGGTGGCTGAATAAATCAATGAATGGTCAGACGTGGTATCACTGACTGTCAGAAGGGACACTAGAGATAATCAAGGTTGCTACTGGCATTTAGGGTGGGACAATCCATTTTGCAAGACTGTCTCATATACTCTCTGCAGGGCAGTTAGCATTGCTGGGGCTTGACCATTAAACATTCTACACATTTGCAAAGGCCCCTGGAGGGCAGTATCTCCCCAGTTTAGAATCACCAAGACCCCTTTATTTAACAGTTGAGGATTCATAAGTCCTGAGAGGTGAAATGATGTGCTCAAGGTCACACAAATTGTTGGTATCAGCAGAAGTTATGTCATAATTTTTCTGTACAATGTTTTAGTGAAGGTCAATGACAGGAATATTTAATTGCTACAGCTGAAGGTCTCACCATGGCATCTGTAAATATTGAAGAGAAACTGTTTGGCAGCTGCTATTAGTAAACAGTCTATTCTTTTTTAGTGATTTTTGCTTTCAGCTTTCCCCCCATGGTCATATAACATAAAACGTATTGACAAAATAATTTTCCAAAAGTTTTCTGGTAGCTTAATTCCTTAGCTAAGTGGTTGTTAGAGTAGTAAAAAAGAGAAGCATTATAACTGAAACTGTTAAAAAAGAAAAAGAAAAAAAAAACTCCTGATAATCATTAATCTTTTTAGTAGATTTAACTTCCTCTGTATACATCTCTGAATATCAAAAGAAATTATAAAATATCCATACCAAAACATAAGCAAATATTATTTTATAACAATCTTATGTTCTGAAAAAAAACTCAAAGGACACTAAAAACAATTTAATGGAAAAGAAAAGTGTTTATTACTCTTAGATTTACATAGCATCCTTTTTTTTCCCCTAAGGATTTAAACAAATTTTATTCTCTTCATACACTGAATCCTCAGGCAACACATGCCAGAGGTGTCTAAGATTCTATTTTCTGATTTTATCGATAGAGACAGCTGGACGGAGTGGCTCACACCTGTAATCCCAGTACTTTGGGAGGCTGAGGTGGGTGGATCACTTGAGGTCAGGAGTTTGAGACCAGCCTGGCCAACACGGTGAAACCCCGTCTCTACTAAAAATACAAAAATTAGCCGGGCATGGTGGTGTGTGCCTGTAATTCCAGGTACTTGGGAGAATGAGGCAAGAGAATTGCTTGAACCCAGGAGGCGGAGACTGCAATAAGCTGAGATTCTACCACTGCACTCCATCCTGAGTGACAGACTGAGACTCTGTCTCAAAACAAAATAAACAAAAAGATGAGACACTGAGGCACACAGTACACAATGGCTGGGGCAAAGTCTCTAAAGTCATGGTGATAGCACCAGGATTATTATTTGAACTTTGTAGGTTTTTCTTAAATTTATTTTTTAAATAGAGATGGGTTCTTATTATGTTGCCCAGGCTGGTCTCAATCTCCTGAGCTCAAGCAATCCTCCTGCCTCAGCCTCCCAAAGTGCTGGGATTACAGGCGTGAGCCACTTTACTCAGCTTGAACCTTGTTTGAAATAACATTTACAGTTGGTTGCACTGTTTACACTTACAGTTTGTAAAAACAATTATATTTTTTATGGTAGACAAAGTAAATCTTCACAACAGAAGACAGTCAACATTAAGTAGCATTAAAATTTTACGTATGTATGTACAGGAAGATTGATGCATCATTTAATTTCCCCTCTCTCTCCCTACCTCTTTTTCGTTTTCACTCCAGCTGATCTCTGACCATCTTAGCACTGTACCTTTCTCTAAAGCCTTTAATCACATTTGGTTATGCCCTCTCCTGCTCACACGCATCCCACCCCTCCCTTCCTGCCAAAATCCCCTCGAGCTTCTCTCTGGACTCCTGTGGACACTCCTTCCGTTTGCCAGCAGTCCCCTCAACCTGGCTTCAGACACCCACACTTCTGAAAGTGTGCTTATCATGATGTGTGCCTGCCCCCTCAAACATGGTCATGAAGCTGTCCCAGTAGTGGACAGTCTCTTGAAGATGGAACACTTTCTCTGTGTGTGTGAAATCTGTCTTCAGACTGCAAACACCCTTTACAGCTGGTGGGTCTCTCCAATTGTAGCCTGGTTTTACAGAATATTTTACAAGTCTTTGGTCCATAAGAGCTCACAACTCTATGTCTGGGATGCAGTGAAAGCCACAGGCTGTGGAGCAGCGGCAGGGGATAGGGATGGGGGGCTATCTCCCCTTAGCAACCCTACCAGGGGTTTTGGGCAACTACTGGTATGCCCCAGCAACTGCTGGCACATAGGTGGCATAGAGGGAGTTAGGGGAAGCAGAGAGAGGAAGTTCTCTGCTTAGTGTCCTTGGTGCTTCTGCCTCACTCCTGCCAAGTGGGCGGCCAGCTGTTATAGCTCCCCTCCCTCCCATACCCAAGGGAACCTCACCCTCTTGTTTCCCTGGTTCTTTCCTGCAAATCCCCCTCGGAAGTCATGAGAGCTGAAGAATTAAAGAAAGAATTAGCCAGAAAAAGTTTATTCTTCATTCAGCTGACATTTATTGAGTGTCTACCAAAGCCCAAAGCCCCAGCCCCTGTGTGCATTCATGTGGGCCCTAAATCCTGCTGACCTGTGTTCTGTTGCTCTGACACTGTGCACTTTAATTTAAATTTTCTACAAAGAGAATGTGTTGACTATACGCTGTGTATGCATATGTATATAGGCATATATATATGAGTGGTGTTCTGGATAATTTTGAGCCAGCCCAAATCCAAAAAGAGGAGATAGTTGGCCATGTTGCAGTAAGCATAGATTTATGGCTTAAGTCTCATGAGATGGAATTCCTTCATTAATCAGCAACAGAGAAGGCCTCTGGTGTTTTAGAAAAGAGTCCAAGACCAAGTATGATATTGACTAGCTGCTATGGTATCACATCACAGGTGAGGCTGTTGGGCATAAGACACGTCATGGGGACAGGATTTATATTATTTTCTTTATTTAATCACTTTGAATCAGTTTTGAGAGTCATATAGTACAACTGCATTTATCACAACCACATAACTTTATAATAGTGATTGTGCAATGGAGTTCTGTGTAAGTCAAAAATGTTGCATCATCACCATCAGTCAAGTGCCAGTTGGCCTCATCCAGTCAAGTCAACGGAGTAACTTTCAGAGTTTTATAAATTCAGTTATAATCACAAAGACATTATAGAGACAGACACAAGTCAACTAAATACATTCACAGATAAAGGCATAGACACACACACCTAATGTTACAGGGATAAAATTCTTATTTTGTAGAAGAAATAGGTTAAATGACATTAGTGGAACGTCTGTGAGGAAGTCATGAGAACTGCAGAATTAGAGGAAGAATTACGCCAGGAGAAGTTTATTCTTTAATTCAGCTAACAATTATTGGGCATTTACTAAATCCCAGGTTTTGAGTGGAGACAGTGAAGGCATACACAGATGAAGAAGACATCCTTTCTTGCTTCCCTCAGGACATTCATAATACTATAAGGAAATACTACATTCATTTATTTATTACATTTTTCTTGTGTGACTTCTTTATATGGGCACAGCCAGGCTTCGTGATAAGGTAGGTAAAACCGCCCCTGCACTCCAGGGACTCCCAGTTTAGGATAAAGATACCCCATGGACAGTTGCCTTCTTTTTTTAAAAAACATTTTAAAACCCTAAACCTGTAATATAGATACTGTATCGCATCATTAGATTTAGCTTAACATTTTTGAGATATAATACAGACTATAACTTTCACCCTTTTAAAGCGTGCAATTACTGCCTTTTAGTGTATTCATAGAGTTGCACAGCCATCATCACTATCTAATTTCATCTAATTTTTTCATCATTCTCAAAAGAAACTCTATACCCACTAGCAGTTACTCTACATTCCTCCCTCCTCACAGCTCCTGGCAAACACGAATCTACTTTCTGTCTCTATGGATTTCCCAGTTCTGGCTATTTCATATGAATGAAATCATACAATATGTGTCCCTTTGTGACTGGTTTCTTACATTTAACATGATGTTTTCATGGTTTATCCATGTTGCTTATGTATCATAGCTTATTCCTTTTTACTGCTGAATAATATTGCATTGTATGGATATACCATGTTTTACTTAGCCATTGCTCAGTTGATGAACATTTTCAAGCAAACTTTTATGAGCAACATGTGGGTTTCATTTCTTTGGGTAGATATTGAGAAGTAGCCCTGCCAGGTCACACAGTAACTCAGTGTTTAACACTTTGAGGAATTGATAAACTGTTTTCCAGCATCCATACCATTTTGCAATCACATCAGCAATGTACAAGGGTTCTAGTTTCTCTATAGCCTGTTGACATTTGTTATTTTTTTTTTTTAGATTTTCAGGATCCTGGTGGGTGTGGAGTGGTATCTCCTTATGATTTTGATTTGCATTTTTCTAGTGACTAATGATATTAAATACCTTTTAGTGTGCTTATTGGCCAGTTTTGTATCTTCTTTGAAAAATATCTATTCAAATTATTTGCCCGTTTTTAAAAGAGGTATTTTTCAATACTTTGATAAAGTACTTAATCATTTTTCTATTTCTTTTTTTTTTTTTTGAGATGGAGTCTTGCTCTGTCACCCAAGCTGGAGTGCAGTGGCACCATTTTGGCTCACTGCAACCTCCGTCTCCCGCGTTCAAGCGATTCTCCTGCCTCAGCCTTTTGAGTAGCTGGGACTACAGGCATGCGCCACCAAGCCCAGCTAATTTTTGTATTTTTAGTAGTGACGAGGTTTCACCATATTAGCCAGGCTGGTCTCGAACTCCTGACCTAGTGATACACCCACCTCGGCCTCCGTAGTGTTGGGATTACAGACGTGAGCCACAGCGCCTGGCCCATTTTTCTATTTTTGACCATTTTATTTGTTCCAGTTCTTCTGAGTTATAAATGATGCTTCAAAGAACACACTTAAATATAAGCTTCTGCCTATATCTCTGAATATTATCTTAGGATAAATTCCCAACCATAAAATGATAGGTCTAAAGAGTATACACTTTTTAAAAACTCTTGATGCATATTGTCAAAATTTTCTCCAGAAAGTTAGTGGCTATTTACTCGTCCAATTTCTGAGCATAAGTATTCCGGTCTTACTGTACCTCTATCAATTTGTACATTATCTTTTTTATTGCCAATTTATATCAAATATAAACTTGTATAATTGTTTTAAATTTGTTATGTGATTACTGATGAAGCAAAACTTTTTCTTTCTATTGAAGTACTAGTATTACTAGTGATATATAAAATATCTTTATATATTATTAAGGCTATTAGACCTTTATCATATTTGTTGAAAATATTTTTATAGCTTTAAAAAAATTATGGGTTTAGGTATTTATTTATAAGCTCATTTTAAAAAACTTCTTCTCTCTCCCCAAATCAGTGAAGTAGTCATCTATGGTAAGTCATCTATGTGTTCTTTATTTATAATTCCTTTTTTAACATTTAAAATTTTAATTCATCTGGAATATTTTGTTGCATGAAATTAAGTTAATAGCTAATTCAGTTTCTTACTACAGTCAACTTTCTCACTGAATTTGTTGAATAATCAGTCCCTTTCTTGTTGGTCTGCAATATTTTCTCTATAGTATATTTTATATATATTAATATCCGTTTGAGGGCCATATTATATATCACACTATTAACAGTATCATGTCGCTTTAATTGCTGTAGCTTTACAAATGCATTTTTAATGTCTTCTAAGGCAAATTGGTTTTCATTATTCATTGTTTTCAAAATTATCTTAGCTATTCTAGTCTATTTTTTCTTCCAGATGAAATTTACTGCCATATTTTTTAGTCTTCAACATCCCTCTCCCTCTTAAAAAATCCCCAGGGATTTCAAAGAGCTTTTACATCCATTATCTCATTGTGAAACGTTAAATGAAGGCTTTGGGCGAAAATCTGCATCTTTCTCCAAACTCTTATGGCATTTCAAATGAAATTTTGAATTTGGATATTTGTATTTATTGCTAGAGAATATCAGTTGGATGTAAATTATCCTTTTCAAACAGAGCACAGTGATATTGATGTCAGATAAACAAGATAGAGGGTTTTCATTAGAAAAATTAGATAGTCACACAGCCTTAAATGTTATACTTTAGCCTACTGTCAACTTTTCTGAGTTGATTATGCAAAGTTCCATCAAATAATCCAAAGTAATAACAAAATTCATTGTACTTTAAAAAGAATGAGTAGCTTTGCCCAGAAGTGCAGGAAAAGGCTAGTAGGTTACTTCTTTCCATGAAAGCAGGAAGTGCTTTCTTCTAAAAGATCAAATTTGTAACTTCAGTTTTACCTGTTCAAAGAGTTACTTTAACTCATGAAAAAAATACTCCGAGTGTAATAAAGTTAGTACATTGTGGTATTTTATGTTTTCTGGCTTATATGCTCTGCAACGTGAATGAAAATGACAAGGAAATCTAGATAACTAAGATGGGAAAACTGCTCTGCAAATTAAGAACAGTCATTTCAGGAAATCTCCATAGCATTCCCATTTTCTACTTACATATCTAACAACTTGGCAATGCTTGTTCTTTATTTCAACTTATGGCCCTTAACTGCCTTCAGAAAAGCTGAGTATAGTATTATGTTTCCATTCTAATAAAATCTCTGTTTAGAAGCTGTCTTTTGTGTCTAAAATACTACATGTTCAGATTTCTTCTTTAATGTTGGATGCTATGGTTCCAATCACTTACTTTTCATTTCTTCTAGGATTTAACTGGCAGAAAACAATAGCTTGATCCATTTTAAATTGCCATATTTGTAGGTCAAATTGGTTGTATTTTACATGGTTCACCTAAAAGACCTTAGGAACCAAATGGAGACCAAACGGCTTAATTAATTTTAGACCTGGATTGGAGAAGGCAGTGTTACCTCCCATCTCCCACTCCAATTTAACTTAGCCTAAACTTTCTTAGCCAAATATCCTGGGGGAAATGGTCTTCAGGTCTTGGACTCTGTATTTTAGGGGTCTTTCCAGCAAGGGACATAAAGCAGGCAGAAATGAAGCACTGTATATATATATTTCCCCCCCTTTTATATTTCTTCTAAGGCATCACAACCCCCACAAGTGGTAAAGTCCCCTACTGTATATTGAATTTAGCTATTTCTTCTTTGGGGTGGAGTAAGTAAGGAATGGAAAGATGGAGAGAGAGTGAGCGTAAAAGAGAGAGAGAGAGAGAGAGAGAGAGAGAGAGAGAGGGAGAGAGTTTTCTCCCATCATCTCAGCTTTTTGAAGGGAATGGAAGTCTTCCCTGACCTGGGTGGTATCATGTGAATAGGAGTCCTTCTACATTCCCTCTATACTATGCTTGCTTTAGATGAAATACATGTTCATGTAAAATTTTGTTTACTGATTACATATCTATATATCACAGTACTAGGCATAAAAATCTCTGGATGGGGAAAATCAGAATCTATTAGAATAAAATGTTAACAATGGTTATCTTTGAATGGGATAACTGAATCTTCACAACTCCATGGCCCAAACTCTGCGGTTTCCAAATTTCCTCTCGAGTATATACAGACAGTTCCCTAACTTAGGATGGTTTGACTTACAGTATTTTCTATTTATGATGGGTTTATAGGGATGTAATACCATCATAAGTCCAGGAGCATCTGTACTTTTTTCAAAATATGTAAAACAACACGTTATGTATGAGAGTGTAAAAATCTACAAGAGTCAGATCAGTGTTTTCAAGGGAAGATGATGGTTTATTTTAAAAAATTAAAAAAAAAAACCCTCCCATTCCAGCAGAGCATAATGAGGTGACCTCATCCCTCTTTCTAATGGTCTGTGCCCAAAAGAGACTCCTCTGCCAGCCTTCAGCTTCTCATTAACGCTCCCCTCCGGCTATCACAGGGAGAGAGCTCTCCTCAAGTAGCCCAGCTGTCAGAGGCTAACCCTGAGGCAGCTCGTAGGTGATTCCAGGAAAGAGTTTCCCCACTCTCCCTTCCTCTGCTTCTAATGGGCAATTCTCCCATGTTTCTAAAAGTGACAAATATTATAAATTCATCTCCGATGAGTAAAACTGAAGTATTAATAGGGAAGGATCTTTAAAAAGACAAACTTCAGTAAAACACACAGACACGCACAAACACAAACACACACACACACCCTAGAAGTCTCCCTTAGGCTGACAGTCCAGCTGAAGAGAGTAGAAAATAGTTTGTGGAACATACATTCACATACAATCAATAACCGTTTTAATTCTGTGGCCTGGATTTGTCACCATCCCAGAGGCATTTAAAAATCTGACCAGGAGTGTAATTCCAGGGAGTAGTGTATTTCATCTGGAACGAACTTTTCTGGTAGGCAGCCACCAGCCCTCTTACACTCTCTCTCTAAGATTTTTTTTTTCTTCATAGCGCTATGTAACCCTCTCCCCTCCCAAACCCCATACCTTAGAACTTAATATTTAGGTTTTACTGTCTTAAAATATTCATGTTGGATAAAGCCGTGTTTCCATCACATTGTCCTAGAGAGCCAAGCTAATCAAATGTGTCACTGTGCTGACTATACGTAACAGCCCCTTTCCAGGAAATGTCCTATTTTTTTTGATTTAGAAAAATATTTTTACCAAAAGTATAATATTTTCTTTTCCTACAATAGGAATTTAAACGTGTAAATTGTATATGTCCCCTTGTGGCAGTCATTCGAACTTGCTAGTTGCTCAAGTTTATTCACTTTACTTTTTTGGCTTCAGCTCTCAAAGGAGAAAAGAAAGAAAGAAAGTGATACTGCCATGCACTGAAAATCTGGGACAAGTACCTAGAAATCTAGGTGACCAGAAGATACAGATAATTAGACACAGCTCTCTAGCTCAATTGTGGGGAAATCTGCCTTCGGTGACAGCAGAGCTGTCCCAAGGAACAATATCTTTCTTGTTGAGGATCATCGGGTATCATCAAAGCCTTTATCAGCTTTAAAAACAAGTTCTGATCATCAGCGAACCAGATTCTAAAGGTAAAAAGAAAGGAATTCACATTTACCAAGTGCCTAATATGTTCATATTTTTCCCAATTTACAGATGAGGAAATGGAGTTCTAAAGATAGTAGGTAACTTTCTCGAAATCTCCTGGCAATGCCAGAGCCAGGATGTGATCACAGGCCTGCTAGTCTCCTTACATAAAATGAGCATAAGTAATCAAGGCCTAGGTAGAGCAGAGACTACAGAGGATCCAGTCATCTAAGTTGTCTAGCCTGGATTAGCCTCAACTCAATCTAGCAGCTGTGAGCTCTCTCTTACATTGAGAGCACTAAGAGAGAGGGAGAAAATTCTGAGGCTATTGAAAAATGGTCACTGGTTGGGGTTGTTTCTCTGCATTTTTTATATTAATTAAAGTGTAGGTTATAAGACAAAGTGCATGAGAATTAGAATCATTCGTTTTCTGATACTGTGTGGCTACCTTGGGTATTTTTGGAGAAGTGGTTGTCTTAAGTCAGCCAAACTCTAAATTGTATTTCTAATATACAGAATTCATGAACACAGGAACATTAACAATAACGTTAAAGCAAGTACATATTTCAAAGCACATACTGAAGGAAATAAAACTTTTCTGATAAAATATTAATTCTACATTAATTTTGCATTACTTTTGATTTCTCCAAGCATCAAAACAGCAGGAAGAAACAATTTCAAAAGCTAGAGGAAAACATCTTGTACTTTTTGGGGTCTATTTCTAGGTTTATTTCCAGGTTTTGTTAGAAAACAGCAAAAATCGCTGGGTGTGGTGGCTTACATCTGTAATTCTAGCATTTTGGGAGACTGAGGTGGGAGGATTACTTGAAGCCAGGAGCTTAAGACCAGCCTGGGCAACAAAGTGAGACCCCCATCTTTACAAAAAATACAAAAATTAGCTAGGCATGGTGTGGTGCACCTGTAGTCCCAGCCACTTTGGAGGCTGAGGTGGGAGGATCACTGGAGCTCAGAAGTTTGAGGCTACAGTAAGCTAGGATCACACCACTGCACTCCAGCCTATGTGACAGAGCAAGAAAAATGCAAAAATCAGATTTTTATTACCTTATATTAGTCACTTATTTATTTGTTCAAAAGACGTTATCGAATGCCTACTTAGTGACCAGGATTGCTATAGATGCAGAGGATGACAGGGTGAACAAAACACTCCACATCCAGGTGCATGTGGACAGCTGCCAATGAACACGCATTTCTTTCCTCCAGTTGACACTCAGTTTCTTTCCCTAAGGACTTGACTGGTGGGGAAAATGATTCTGCCCTCTGTTCTTTGGAGCCCCCCTTCCCCTTCTGCTGTGTCTAAGGCCCTTCTCCAGGAGCTATCCCACTTCCCTCCTGGATCCTCATCCCTTTCAGCTTGCCGCTTTCCTTCACCATATAGGTATGTCCTGGCCTTATTCTCCATGTCACTGGCCCTGTAGCTATTTATCTTTTCTTTTTCACAGCCAGTCTTTGAAGATCAATCTACAGTTACTGCCTCTGGCATCTTGGTCCCATTACTTCCTCAAGCTACAGCAATACTGACAGCTCCCTTTGCCATGATCACCAAGGCTAAATTGCGTGGACATTTCTGACTTCTTATCTTACTAAACCTCTCTGCAGCAGTTGGCATTGCTAACCACTTTCTCCTTGAATTTTCCCTCTCTTGACTTATCTGTCTTTTTTCCCTTCTACCTTTTTGGCCCTTCCTTCTGTTTTTTTGTGGATGCATCTTGTTCTTTTGGTCCCTCTGAAAGCTGGTGTTTCTGAGGGATCAATCCTTGGCTGTCTTATTTTCATATTCTATGTACCACTCCTTGGCTGTCACTCCACCTCTTACTTGCCTTCCTGCCAAACTTCTTGAAAAGAGCTGCATTTAGCCACTGACTCCATCTCATCAACATCCATTCAACACCTCGATTCACGGCAATCTGGTTTCTGTTCCCCAAACATGATCAAAATGGATGAGAAACATTCCCTGTTTTTGAACCCAGCAGACACATTTTAGTTCTCTTTTACTAAGCGAAGAATCTGACACTCCCTCCTTCTTTTGGTGCTCTCAACTACCCCCTGCCCTTCATTCCATCCCTCGGGCATCTTCAGACTCCTTTATGTGTTCCTGGCTTACGCGCTCCTGGATCTACTCTCATCTCTCAAACGTGTTCTCAGGATTTTGCCATGGTGTCTTTCCTCACTGTTCCACATTTACCCTGAATGATGTTACCTACCATTCTGACTTTAAAAAATCATCTCTATGCTGAGGACTTTCAAAGGTACCACTCAAATCCAGATCTATCTCAGCCATATAACCACCTACTTATCTAATGTGAGTGTTCCCAAAATCCCCACAGCTCAGTATGGCTCAAACATGACTCATATATTTGTCCCCAGATTGTTCCTCCTCTTGTGATTCTAACCTCCCTGAATGGACCACTAGTGACTTAGTTGCTCAGGTCTGAATCCTGAGTGTCTGACATCAAGGGGCCACACTTCCCTTTTGAAACACTTTCTTGACTTGGCTACCAGGACATACTACATTCTTCTTGTTCTCCTCTACCACACTGCCCTCTCCTTCTGAGCCTTCTTTCCCCTAGTCTCTGAATGCTGCTGTGCCCCATGGTGCAGTTTCCAGTTTTCTTTTCTTTTCTATTTATACCCACTCCACTGTGATCTAATCATACAATGACCTTCAGCACCATCTATGCAAGAATGACATCCAAATTCATAAGTCCAGTTTCAGCCTCTCTGTTGAACTCTAGACACAGATACTCAGCCACCTATACCAAGCTCTGCTTGGATGTCTCACAGGAAACTCAAATCTACATGACCAAAGCAGAGTGCTTTGATTTTCTGCTTCACATCTTCTCTTCCCCAGTTTTCTTCATTTTACCACATGGCACAACCATTCCCCCAGTGACTGAGGCCAATAACTAAGGAACTATTCTTGGCTCTTTTTTTTTCTTTCTACCTTCCCCTATCACCTGTATGAATACTCAGAAAATCATATTGGCTTTATCTACTGAATGCATCAAACCACCTCTATCCATATCCACAGTTAGCAAGTGGCTTCAAGTCATCATCGTCATTCACTTGACTGTCTAGCCACATCCACTTCTACTCCTGAAAGGTTAATTCTCCACCAGCAGCAATGATGATCTAAAAATACAAATTACATCACGTCGATCTCCTGCCCGACACAGTCTAATAATTTTTCTAAGAGAAAATCCAAACTCCTTTCCTTGACTTTGCCTTATATAATCTGCCCCATCTTTGTCTTGAATTTAGTCTCTTACTACTAGTAACTTCTTTAATTCTTTCCATTTCTTAAACATGCCATGCTCAAGTTCTTCACCCTTATACTGTCCTCTTTGCTTGGAACTCCTTCCCCATATCTATGCATATTTTACTCCCACACATTCTAATGGGAGAGTCAGAAAATAAAACCTAAGTATGCTTTAGAAAGAGAGCTTCATGAGGATAAGAACAGTCTTCTTCATGCTATATATCTAGTTGCCCGTGGGAACGTATATACAATATATGCTCAAAAAATATTTGCTGAGCCCTGAACAAACAAAACAGGAATTGATCCTTCTTTTTCACTCACACACCCAATAAGCCACCAAGTCCTTTCTTTTCAGCCACTTGAAACTATTTAGAATCTCTTCACTTGTCCTGTCCTATCCGATCTGATCTGAAAACAGATCAGATCATGCAAGCAATATTTCTAAATTACAAATCTCATCATGCTGTTCCTACAGTAGAAACTCTCAGAATTAAGACCAAACTCGTGAATATGGCTTATAAGACCCTTTGTGATCCATCATTGGGTACTTTTTCATCTTCTTTGCTCATTTCTTCCTTCAAACTCCATGCTGTCAGTTATACAAGAGTTGTTAGTTTTAGAAATCTGTCCTACAACATTTGCCTATAGTTAATTGTATTGTATTGTGTACTTAGAAATTTGTAAGGGTAGAGTTCATTTGTTAAGAGTTCTTACTGTAATAAAAATAACTGCATTAAAAAACACAAACACAGAGAAAGCCAATGCTGAAGCCATTTCTTAACATACCATGGTCTTTCTTGACTCATTTCTTCACTCCATCACCCAGGCTGAAGTGCACCCACGGCTCAACCGATCTTCCCACCCTAGCCTTCTGAGTAGCTGGGACCACAGGCACATGCCACCTTGCCCAGCTAATTTTTTTTTTTTGGCAGAGATGAGATTTTACCATGTTGCCCAGGGTTGTCTCAAACTCCTGGGCTCATGTGACCTGCCTGCCTCAGCTTCCCAAAGTGTTGGGATTACAGGTGTGATTACAGCGATTACACTGCTCTTGGCCATGACTCATTTCTTTGCATGTGTTTCTTCCCCCGTCTGGAGTTCTCACGTCGTTCTCCTTTGCCACAGTTCAGTTTAGCCAACGTTTCCTCCAGGAAGCCCTCTCTGGCTCCCTAAATCCAGATTAGGTGCTCCCCTGTGGGGCTCCCATACATCTCTGTATTACCTAATTGTATTGATTATGCTAAAATGCAATTCCTTTCCTTAAGAACAGGAATTTTTCTCTTTTCTGCCTAGTTTTATCTCCTGCAGCTAGGGTGGTGCTTGGCACACAGTAGTGCCCCTGTTAAGTATTTTATGAATTCATTCACAAATATTTATGGAGTACCTGCTGTGTGTAGGCACTATCCTAGGAAGTAAAAATTCTAGGTAATAAAAAAATTCACTGCCCTTATAGAGTTTACAAGAAAAGACAGCCAATTAGGTAAAATTAGTTATGTTAATGGTGATAAGAACTATGGAGAAAAATAAAGCAGGAGAGAGGGCAGGCAATATAGGAGCAGGTGTGAGGTTACAATTTTTAACAGGGTGGTCAGAGAAGAGCTCACTGAAAAGATGACAATCGAGCAAAGTCTTGAGGTGCTCATTGCATCGCCTGGCAGATAGTAGATGTTGAATGAATGAATAATCAATGAAGCAATGAATAATTTCTATTACTCTGAACCACTTGGGGAGCTCTGCTGTCATCAAGTTAGCTGTACTGTATAAAGCTACTTATTGAGATGATTTCTGCCATGGGGAATCAAAGGTGAGTGCTCTGGGCAGCTGCTACTTCCTGTCATCGTTCTCTGGCCCAGATGGTGTCACATCTCTTAAACTACTCACAGAGCCCCCTACTTAATGGCCTCAGGAAATACCCAGGCACGGTCTTTCTGTTCAAAGGCTCTTGAATTAGAAATGCCCCCAACTCAGAAGAAATAAACAAGAGAGAAGAAAGGAAGGAGAGGGACAAAAATAATTCCTGCTATTTTCTCAGATGCTGGTGTTTCTATGCATTCTCATTGTTTGAGTCTTAAAAAGTCTCAGTAGCCGTAAGACTGTACCATTCAGTCATAAAGCAGCTCAAAGGCTTTTACTGATTTATGAACAAAGCCATCTCCTTGAATGCATTGCTAATGGAAGCAGGCTCTGTAAGGTTTTTCTTCTTCTTCTTCTTCTTTTTTTTTTTTTACATGCAAGGACACTTTACCACTTTAACCATTTATTACAGGTGAATTTTGTACAGTGACAGACTCAAAATAAGCATGTCTATCAATGGAACCAGTCAAGGTATAGAAGTGATTTCATGTGCATCTATTCAGGGAGACAGCACCAGGGTGCTCTCCAAGAAGCCCATCTAGGCAGTATTGGGAGAATTGGCACCTTAGTAACCACAAAGAAGGAACAGCTCCCGGGCAGGATCCTTTTCTCAAACAAGGAAAACACAAGCGCAGGTGGGTAGGAGAAACCTGCTCTTATACTTACGTTTCCAGTTTTATTTGCAGAAGGCTCTCAGAAGATCAGTGCCTTCAAACCTGCCTGGAGGGTGGTGCCTAAGTCTATTTGGGCTGCTGTAAGAGAACATCATAGACTAGGTGGCTTGTAAACAACATAAATTTATTTTCCACAATTCTGGAGGTTGGTATCTAAGATCGAAGACTTAGCAGATTGTGTCTGGTGGGGGCCCACTCCCTGGTTCATAGATAGCAGTCATTTCTCTGTGTCCTCACATGCACGTAAGGGCTGAGAAGTTCAATGGGGTCTCTTTTATAAGGAGCATTAATCCTATTCAGGAGGGCTCCACCCTCATGATCTAGTCACCTCCCAAAGGCCCCACCTCCAAATACCATTATGTTGAGGGTTAGGATTTCAACATATGAACTTCAGGAAGACACAAACACTCAATCTATAGCAGGTGGGGAGGATTTAGATACTGTCTCCAACTGTGTTAGTTTTCCATTGCTGCTGTAATAAATGACCACAAACTTAATGGTTTAAAACAGCCCAAGTTTATTTTATAGTTCTAGAGGTCAGAAGTCTAAAATCAAGAGGATGGCAGGGTGTGTTCCTTCTGGAACGTCTAGGAGAGAGTCCCTTTCCATGCCTTTTTGAGCTTCTAGGGGCTACCTGCATTTCATGCTTGTTTCCCCTTTCTCCATCTTCAAAGCCAGTAATGTGGTGTTTTCAAGTCTCTGCCTGACTCTGACCTCCACTTCCATTGTTACATCTCCCTCTACACTGACTCCTACAAAGGACTTCTCTTCAAATAACCTTTGTGATTATATTGAGGTCACCCACGTAATTCAGAATAATCTCACCATAGCAACATCATTAGTTTAATAGTATCCACAGAGTCATTTTTGCCATGTAAAGTAACATATTTACATATTATAGGGATCAGAATATCAACTTCTTTGGAGGGCCATTATTCTGCTTACTGTTCCAGCTATATTCATGCATCATGAAAGGTGTGCCCTGAACATAATAGAAAGTTCTTTTAAGGGAAGAAGAAAATTATGATTTATTGAGCAGGATGTACAGGTGTTTACATATCCAATCATCTGTAATGCACTGGAATTCACTCATCCGAATATGGTTGTCATTCAAGATAGTCACTCTGGAAGGTTACGGTTGTATTTTAATCACTCTTTCATCGCTTAAAAACATTAACTCTTTGAAATAGCCTCTGAGCACTCATTGGAATATTCTTAATGGAAGCAATTACTCATGCTTTTTGGGTAGGTTTTATTATTTGAAAAGAACCAAAATGCTGGATTATGCTAGATAATACTTTCTGGATCCAAATGAAGGATAAATTGTAAAGAAACCTGAATGACTTAAAACTCGTTCTGAAGGAGATTTTAAAAGATAAATTCTAAATGGTAGCCACATTAGAATAAGTATATACTATTAAAAGATAGCACTTTGAAGAATGATATAGATTTACATGTATACATTTTGCTGTGTTTATTAAACTGCTTTATGTCTTACATAGTAAAATATTATTATTACTTCAGGGGCAGTTTTACTTTTTAAATGAAAAAGTAAGAGAATTTTTATGTAGGGAGATGTTTCTGATAAAACCATTTGGAAACTGTTTATTTCTTAATTCTCACATTACACTGCCTAATTATAAAAGCTATTTGTTACAAACTAGTTCTTTTCAAGTCCATTATTTTTTCATATTGTGTCCTCTAATTAAATCCTTTATGGGATATAATATTATTGTAAGCAATAAGCAAAAACTATTGTTTTTAAAAATTCTCAAAGCTTGCATTCAACACAGAAAATCTTTGACTTTCACTTTCATCTCATTAAGAATCTTTAATATTTCAGGAACCAGGTAGTAATTACCTGAAGAAAACTATGAGGACTTATCAATGATGTTATTTATAAAATTTTGCTTGGAGAAAGGCAGGGAGAATGACTTGGAATAAAAAACATGATTCTGAATTTCTATCAAAAGATTTCCTATGTATGAAAATGAAATCACTTAAAGGCCAAATGAACACGTTCAGCCAATGAGTATACCTTAATTAGCAAGATCTGAAAACGTGGCTAATTGGAATACTGAGTTTTTAAATTTAATTAAAATTAGTATCTATCGAGGCTTATAATTCAAAAACTTCCAAAGTAAAGAAGAATTTGAATTTAAAAATTTTATTTACTTGGCCATTAGAAAACTTTTGGTTCTTGAACACTATGCTTTCTCTTTCTCTCTTTGTCTTTCTCACACACACACACACACACACACACACACACACACACACACAATCTATTTGCATTTCCTTACATAAATGAATCATTGATTAAAACTCTCCATTTTGTACCTTTGTCCACTCACAATCACAACAGCTATATTCTGTGGTGGGTATTCATGTTTGGAGGTCTAATCTAGCCTGTGGTTAACAGATTGTGTGAGTGTAAAAGAAGCTTGAGGAAATTGAAGGCTGGAACTCTTATGTCTTCCTATTTGCCTATCAAACCTTATCCACCAAATATGCCAGGCAATTTGTCCACTTCTTCTGAGAATTTAAGTAGGAAACTTTGTGTATGGTATAATACTGGACTACAGAAGTGTTTTACTCTTCACAGATTTAGTGTATTGAAAGAATACCTAAGGAAAAAAATATGAATTATTATTCATACCACAAAATGATTTTTTAATTTATAAGAAATTGTCTAGTGTATTTCCCAATGTGTTAAAAATATAAATCATTTGCAAAAATATATTTGAAAATATTATTTTGAGAACACATTCATTGCAGACAAGGCTTAGACCCTGGTAGTGGGAAAACTCGATTCTAAATAGGATACTACCACACTTATTTGTGCAATTTCCCCTGCTAATTTCACTCTAAAGCAGAGTGGGCTGGAAGAATTTTGTTTATATTTAGCAGCAATGTCATTACTCTTTATGAGATTTCACTTCTATTGACTGGCAATCGTCTTACCTGAGGTAATACCATAATCAGTCAGTGGCAAAGCTAATTGGAATGTGGATTTCCTAACCTTCTCTGGTGTCTCCAGCAAATTATTTCACTTAGATCACTTTGCATGCAATTGAAATTCACCATTCCTCTTAAATTTGTTGTCCAAGAGTAAGAGTGTATGAGAGGATGGGATAGTTAGGCAAAATGTATCTTCTTTATGTATTTTCCTTAAATTGGATTGATGGAAAGAATAAATGAAGTGGAAAATATGTGAGTAACAGGAGCTGGCATTTATTGAGCATCTACTATGGGCTGGAGACATTGCTAAGATAATGAGTGTCCCAGCTTGACTATCTGACTGTCATATGGATCTCAGACAAGTCTAAGAGCATCTGGAGACCAATGGAGGCACTGTTAAAAGTCACTTAGTAGGAAAAGTTGAGGAATTTCACCACGGAGGGAGTTAGAGATTGCATTAGGAGCTGGTGGCAGGGTAAGAATAATAGAACGTTTTATTGTTGGTTGCATTATTTTTGCCTTAGTGGACCATCAAATACAATGTTACATTTGCATACCATGATCACACCAGGGGAAAGGTTTTTTATTCTCACTTAGAGGTGGAAAATTGATGCTCAGAGAGAGAAAATAAACATGTAAGGGCATCTCACTGATTTATAACCTGTCTACGTGCCCCACTGGAGCTGAAAATCACCAGAGAACCAAGTAGCCTGCTTTACCGTCAGATTCATGTTGTCAGAAAAACCTAGGCTTACAGAGCCTGTTCAGATGTCACCTCTGGAGTCCTCTCTGCCGTGGGGCAGAGCCAGTCACTCCTCTGTAGTACCATGGCATTTTGTGTGTAGCTTCATTTTACTATATTTCACACTGCATTGTAATTCATTTACTGGTCTATCTTCCAGCAAAATAGGCATACAAGTTTGGAAATTTAATTTCTGCTGTTAAGTCATGTTCCATATAGCCATCTACCTGTAAAACTGAGCCATGAGGAAGAAGAGGGCCAGTCCTTTGTACAACAGAGAGGTCAATGATCAGCTTTAAAACCTAAAGCTGACTTTCTTGACTTCTTTAGCAAGGAAACGTCTAGGAAAGTAGGGTCCCGGAGAAACAAGGGATTCCAAAGTCTGAAATTTTCCTTCCAACATATTAAGAATCCATACTGCCAACCATATCAGTTTCTGCTAGAATGTGTAAGGTTGCCCTTTCTCCCTCGAGGCTGACCCAGGCCTGTTGTCCCTGGAAAGAAAATAGGAGATGAGGATGGGAGACAAGGAAGTCCATGGTAGAGAGAAAGAGGGAAGGAAGTGCTTGTCCCTCCCTCCCATCCACTGACTGTGCAAAGAGGAAAGGAAACTGACAGGAGAAACAAGGGTTCAGTCATATGTGCCCAATATGTGCCCTCTCGGGATTGAAGTCCCAGAGAAGAGAAAGAATGCTAGATAGTTTGAAGGGAAATCAAAAACAAAGCATCAAGTTTTTTAGGGGCACAGCCCCACACCAAGCTGAGGAAGCCAGGTCAGAGAACAACTGGAATGATGTGTGGTTAGCAGAGCACTAAAGCTCCCGGAATTCTCAGCTCCTGTCTTGCTGGAAGATGTTTAGACATCTGTGTGCCCTGCGTGAGAAGGGGTGCAGGCCGGGAGGTGGGGAACAGTCTATGTTGCAGGTATCACTAAGGTTGGAAACCAAATGAATCACGTCTGGATGTTCACTTTACCAATGAGAATTAAGTGTAGATGGGAGCAGTCCATAAGAAAAGAGAGACAACTGCTGGGAGGAGAGAGCAGCAGAGGCGAGCAGAATGCCAGACGGCAGCCCCAGGTCCAACACAGCAGGTGCACATTCAGCTATGGACCAGCTGTCCCTAGGGACGTCAGCCACAGGACCAACATCAGGCCACAAGGTCACACAAGCCTCCTAGAGATCCACAGACCATCTCAGAAATGAACGTCAGGGGTGTGATGTCTGAGAGGCTGAGCATTTGTCCAAAAGCAACTGAACTATCTAAAGAGAGTTTTCAACCTGGAAGGGACTGGCAAGTTTTACATTTAGTCAGTCTTTCCCTCCACCTACTGCTACTTAGTCAGCTGGAGGGTGTTTGGAGGAAGGTTCACTGTAAAAATTAGATCAATTATAGAATATAAAAATATAGAATATATTTTTATAATTTATAAAATTATAGAAGAAATTATAATTTATAAAATTATAGAATATAAAAAGGTGCAGTTTCTTTGTGTAGCATGAATGAATCTGCATCCATTCTATGCTTATAATACTTAAGGCTTCTTCAGAGAGGGGATCTTTTTTTTTAGTCATCTTTACATTTCCAGAGCACAGCAGAATACTGAAAAGGTGTTCAGTGTTCCATACCTGTGTCCTGTATGAATAAATGCACTTACTGGTGATAAAACTACTAGAGGTCACTTGGGTTGCCTTGCCCAATAACTAACTAGCCTTTAGAAATTCATCCTTTCATTGATTGACTTATTTATTCCAATGTTTGATACATTTTTAGCATCCATCACGTACATGATACTGTGAAGGAAACCAAGATGAATTGTTGCCGCATTTATTCAAACATCAGGAACTGATTGAGTGCTTCTTAAGTGCCAAGTACACAGGTCCCACCTTCAAGGATTTTTACAAGCTTGAAAGAGAAAATATATAAAGAAACAATTATATAAAGTAGAAAGTGATAGTTACCATAAGGAATGTGAAGATGAAGAAATGAATAAAGAGTTCAGACAGGATCAAATACATGTTTTCCAATCTTGCAAACATGGCTGTTAACAGAATGTAGTGGAAGGAAAGGGAGAGAGATACACCTTTTCCTTCCTGATGACTTTGCCAAAGTTACTACCCCTTTCCTAGAAGTTTCTGCATAAGTCACCCCTTCATCTGCATGTAATTTAAAATGAGTATCAATATGACTGCAAAGCTGCCCTAAGCTTCTGATCTCTGCCTATGCGGTAGCCCCACTCTACAGGAGCCATTACAGAGCAGTCACAGAGCTGTAACAAACACTGCTGCTTCAGTAAAGCCATTCCTTCTATCTCTGGCTTGCCCTTTAATTCTTTCCTGGGCAAGGCAAGAACCCTGTGGGCTAAGCTCCACTTTGGGGCTTGCCTGTCCTGCATCACCTTCTGTGGAAGGCGGCCATGGGGAATGCATTTAAAGATGGAGGAATGGGCATAATAATGGAACTAAAGAGAGATTGGCAATAGTTCCAGTGTGTTCTTCTGATGATGTGCAGGGGTTTACGCCCCATATTAGGACAAAAGGCTTACAGAAAACCTGTGTAGCATCCAACTAAATAATTAGATTTGAACTGCTACATATTTAAGTTATTTTCATAATCATAGCAATAGGAAGTCTAGATCTAGGAAATCTGAAAGAGATTTGGAATACAATGTTCCCTTTGGGGGCAAGAACTTTGTCTTGTTTTAAAAGATTTGCCTTTTAATGTACTTTGAGAATATCTTTTGAATAGTCATTAAACTTCTACGGTACTACATCAGGGACAGGTAAAAACAGCAAAGATGAAGAAAATATTGCCTTAAGAGCTGAGCTCATAGTCATAAACCCTAGCTCCTGCGACCCGTTTCTAATGTAAATAGGAAAGCTTTCTCTCTGGCTCATCCACAGAGGTCAACATTTAAGTTGACTACATATTTTAGAAGTCTGCTTAGTGACTTTCTCTCATCTGTCATACTTCTTGACTATGGGACCACACTTAATGTGAAACCCGAGGGTGGGAGGTGTTTCTCCTGTGTCTCCATGGAGCTGATTGCAGACTTTCATCATCACGCTTACTGTATTGTATTCTAAGTGTTAATGTAGCTGTCTGTTGTCTCATAGCAGGGCTCAGGTCTTATCAGGAGTTGTATCCCTAGCATTTAGCTAAGGCATTTTTTTTTGTAGTACTGGGGTCCCACTATGTTGCCCAGGCTTGTCCCAAACTCCTGGGCTCAAGCAATCCTCCTGCCTTAGCCTCCCAAAGTGCTGGAATTACAGGCATGAGCCACCATCCATGGTGTAGGTCATTTCTTAGTCAATAAAATAATATGTATGACAAATCTATTCATATGACTTAAACTTGAGACTCTAGACATATGAAAAAGTACAAACAACTTGGCCTTTCTCTGTATTTGATACAACTTAGCCTATGGAAATTCAGAAAGAGTGAAACTGGAAAGGCCTGAGAAGGTGATGAGACTAACTGTTGCATGCATATGTTTTATATGCTTTGTGGAATTAGTCTCAAGGTTGGGTATCACACTGCACATTAGGGAGGCTGGCACTTGTTTTGTATTAATCGCTACTAACATGTCGAAGTCAGAGGAGTGGTACAGAAAAGAAAATAATCAGTGTTGGAGGGATTTCCTTCTTGTCCTTCACTCCTGATGGAAACTGCTTAAAGCACTGAAAAGCTGTGAAATACGCACTGTGTGAAGGAGGGGATATGGTGTCAGAGGCTCAGACCCCTCAGCATGATTAGCAAGGGTATGGGAAATTGTTCCCAGTGTGAGTTAATTTTAATTACCAAACTATCATGTTTGAAGAGATACACTTTATTCTTATTTCACAGAAACACCAGTTTAATCTGTTTGCATTTTAGTACTATATGCCTGAACAAAGATGAATAATCTTTGGATAAGAAGTCATAAAGCTAGTATTTCTACTGTAATGGTTCATATAGCACAGTTATAAAAATAGCATGGCTTTGAAAATGTATCCAAATGTCATTGCTAATCTCTCTCAAAGTCACAGGCACAATCTTTTCATTCTCCACAAGTCAAGATACACAAGCCTACAAATGTGTCTTTAGAATAAAATCCTTTTAAATCCAACATGATAAAGCTACCATCTCTCTTTTTACTTTCTAGTAAGGAAAACAGCTAGGTTTCTTCACTTCAGTATCTTTCTTTCACCATTTTTTTCCTGCGTAAATATCATTTTTGCCATTGTTAACTGTTTTAACCTTCAGTTTATAAAGCAAAGGTTAAAAATACTTTTCTCAAAAGATATGCAACATTACTAGCCACTCTGTAAATACAAATTAAAACCACAATGAAATATTACTACATGCCTAAAAAAAATAATGGTAACACCAAATGCTGGTGAGGACAGAGAACCAATAAATCTCTCATGCATTGCTAGTGGGAATGTAAAATGGTACAGCCACTATGGGAATTAGCGTGACAGCTTCTTTTTAAAAGTAAATATGCACTGACCATATGACCCAGATATTGCACTTTTGTGCATTTATCTCAGAGAAATGAGTACTTTACTGACACAAAAACCTGCACATGAATGTTCACAGCAGCTTTATTCATAAAAGCCTAAAGCTGGAAACAACACAAATGTCTTTCGACAGGTAAATGGTTAAACAAATTCTGGTTTATCCATACCATGGAATACTACTCAACAATAAAAAAAACAAACTATTGATACATGCAACAATTTAGAAGCACTTAAGGACATTATGCTTAGTGAAAAAAGCCAATCTCAAAAGGTTAAATACTGTATAATTCAATTTTATAGAGCATTCTCTAGCTGACAGAATTGTATAGATGAACAGATTAGTGGTTGCCAGCAACAGAGATCAGGGTGATGGGCTTCATTGGGGTAGCTCCAAGGGATTTCCTTTGCAGTGATGGGACAATTCTGTACCTGATTGTCATGGTGGTTACACGAACCTATACATGGGACCAAAGTGCACAGAACTACACACACACACACACACACACACAAAACACACACACACACACACACACACGAAGGTAAAAGTGTATGAAAACTGAATAAGGCTTGCTGTACTCAATATCCTGGATCTGTCATTATTCTAAAATAATTGAAAATGTCACCATTGGGGAAAGCTATTTGAAGGGTTCAAAGGATCTTATATTTTTACAGTGATTATAGATTCACAGGAAACTACGATTATATATTATACACACACACACATACACACACAAACACACACATATATTTACCTCTGAAGCTTCATGTATCAATTGTTTGTGACATTTAACCATAAGTTTGGTGCAGAAACTGAAAGGGCAAGAGGATAAAGCAAGGAGTAACTCTTCATGCCTTTTCGCTTTACATCTCTGTTTTTGAGAGAATCAGACACAAGGGCATTTGGTGCTCTGCCAATTATTAATGAAGTGTCTCTTGTGCTTGGGTCACATCTTATCATTTGTTTCCTAAGAAAAGTTCAGCTTTTCTTTTCCCCACAACATTAAGTCACCCTGGCATTGAAGACCTTCTACAACACGGCCCAGTTTAACTCTTGGCGCTCTCTTCCTTTACTCCTTTTTGAGTATCTCTTGCTTCAATCTGTTCACATGCCAGCCACAGTGGTCTTTGAAACTCACATCTGTCACGTTACCTTGCAGTGGCTTCTGGTGGCACTCAGCCTAAAGACCCAGACAGTTGACCTGGCCATCCAGATCTGTGGGGGATGACCCTTGCCTCTTTGTCTTACCATCTTGTGCCACTCTTTTCTTTGGTGTCCTTGCCCAGACACATGACCCTGCTCAGAACCTCATCCTTGTCACGGTCTCTCCCACCACAGGGCCTTGGACATTCTGTCTGCTTAGCCTGGATCTCTTTCCCTTCCAACGAATCTACTCTGTTCCACCATCAATTCTTCAAAAAAATCTTCCCCAACCTTCCAGTTTAGATCAGATTGCATTGATAAACGTTCCCATAAAAGTGTGTTGATTTCCTTCAGAATGTTTATTCTTGATTATATCTTCATCTGTTTGGTTATTTGATTAAAAGCTGTCTTTCTCACTTGACTGGAAGCTCTGTGAAAATATGTGCAGTATTTATTTTTGCTCACAAGTGCATTCACCACCTAATACAGTGTCTTGAACACGAAGTATTCAGTAATTACTTTTGGAGTGACTGTAGGAATCAGATGAAAATAATTGTTCTCCAATCATATTCCTTGAGTTTTGGGTCCTCAGGCTTCTGTTATGAGGTTTGTTTCATATGCAAAGTTATACACACATTTTATCCAATCTCATAGACCCATCTGAATGGACACTTTCTTGCCTTTTCATACAACCATCATCTCTGCCTCCTTTGACAATCATAGCACTTAGGTGTCTGCTCTCTTGCCATACTTGGTGTTGCTATCATTAAACTGTGCCTCTAATCCCCTTTACAAGTTCATAAGTTCCAGTAGGGTGAGGCTGATTCATTTCTCTTTAAATCACCTGCAGTAAGTAGTGCATTTCTCAGATGCTAAATAAATGTGTCTTCTTTATTGATTAATATTAGTAAGACACATATCATGTGTTCAATTAATATTTATAGGAACAAGGGAAAATCGTTGTGGGTTCTTGTCAGTTCCACCAATCTGCAGTGAGTAAACAGAACTAAAGTACTAAACAGTGCTATAGACATGGCTCCCAGAGCAAATGCCTTCTGTTCTGATCGCTTATTATTTAATAGATGTATTTGTTATAGCTGGCAAAATGGTTCTAGAACTGTTAGATTCAACTTGCCTTTTTACTTCTCTGTTCCTTGCTCAGTAAATTACAGTGAAGACTAATTGGTATTTCACTGAAGTTATTTTTTTTACTACAGAATTAAAATAAACTTTTTCATAGAATGCAGCATTAAATAGGGTGCCAAATGGCTAATTTGAGAGAGATGGCAGGATGAAGACAGCGACGGTGTAGAACATAGGCTTGAACTAAATACCTGAGGATCAGGAGACCAGCTATTAAGAATAAATTGTCACTGTTCACGAGCAAAACATAATTGAAAAAAATTTTTTTTTGAAAAAAACTCACTGAACTTAAGAAACAATTTGTTGTAATTTTTTCAATGCTCAACAGAAAAAACAAAAGCCAACTATGATTCCCAACAGGAAAGTCCCTCCTTATTTTCCCCTTAGGTCCATTAATAATTTTTGACTCTGGGCTAATGGGTCCAGTTTTGGTGTGAAGCCAACATTCCTCTCTCCCTTTCCCCACCCTACCTGTATGCACATTCTGGGGACCTCTACATTTAGATAAAGGACCACTGGGAGTTTCTGTGCTCAAAAATACTAGAAATCAATGTATAAAATTAACTTCTTTAAACATTTATTGAGTATCTAGTATGTGCTGGAGTTTCCACTAGGTACTAGAGATTCAAAGGTGAACATGGAATTTTCCTTGCTCTAAAGAGCTCAGAGTTTGGTGGCGCAGATGGGAATGCAGGTAAAAGACTGCAAAATAGAGTTAAAAAGCAGAGCTCCTCGGGAGACAGAATTGAGAGACAGACCTGTTTTCACTGTGGGGCTTGTTGATGGGAGGTGGGAGCTATACCGGGTGTAGAGACATTGTGGTTCTTCCTCCTGCATCCATCTGCCTCACCTCTCCCTTAATGGGTGACACATATGTGACTGGATGGTGTTAATCCCACCCTGACTCTATCAGTGGGTACTGTTCACCCAAAATGCCAGGAGTACTTCTATTGAGAAACATTTGGCTAAACCAGTGAGGAGAATCTCATCTTCTATTGATTCAGATACTCCAGGTCTAAGCCAATTAACTCACAGCATTCCCTTTGGCCATTAGTGTGGCCCAATCAGAATATAGCACTAGACTTTTATTCAATGGTTGTGGGCAGGCATCTTTGCTGTCTCTCACTGGACATGAAAGAAGAAGGACATGTATCCCCAATTTGTGATAAAAACCATCTTATGACCATAAGAGAAGCCTGCTTTAAGTTAAATCTAGCAGAAGGGACAGTAGAGGGGAAATACGGAAAAAACAAAAACTGAGCTCTTGATGACATTATTAAGACATTTGGCCAACTATCCTGAAGATCATCCTTTCTCTAGATGTTCAGTTATGAGAATCAACAAATTCTCTTATTTATTATTATTATTATTTTAGAGATGGGATCTTGCTATATTGCCCAGGATAGCCTTGAAATCCTGGCCTCAAATAATCCTCCGGCCTCAACCTCTCCAGCAGCTGGGCAGCTGGGACTACAGAGGTGCACAACTGTATGCCTTGCTCACATTTCATTATTTCAGAAGACAGCTTCTGTTGGGATTTCCCTTACTTATAATTTGAAAGCATCCTAAGGTGCAGAGGACCTTGAAATAAATAGGACTTCAATGAGTAGGAGATGGAGAGGCAAAAAGGATATTCCAAGTAACAGAAACAGCTTGAGCAGAGTATTGATAAAAAAAAAAGTAGCAAAGTGTGTGAGTATGTGTGTGTGTGTGTGTATGTATGTGCGTGTGTGAGAGAGAAACATAGGTGTTTATGGGACATCTGTAGTGGGAAATACTCTTATACCATTTCTAATCAGAGATGAGAAAGAGAGAAGGGGAGGCAGAAAGAAAGAAACAAATGTTTTTTTCTAGTGACAACTTCAGATTGCACCAAATAATTAATATTGATATACATAAAGAGATATACATAATTGATATACATGGCAGATGTTATGTATATCAGTATACATAACATCTGTCAATAATTTTTATTCCTACGTTTTTCAGTGTATTAGTATTTATCATAAAACATATATAATAAGTTTTCAAAATTAAACTTGTGATAAATTCACCAATTGTATGAAACTCATTTCATTTGTACACAGCATACTAAATTATTGGTGCAACTATGACATATCTAAAAGGTTTTTCCATTTTAAAGCTTTATTGTATGGAGACATGAATATGAAGGACATCATAACTATCGCTGTTTAAGAAGAGATATGGGCTGGGCATGTGGCTCATACCTGTAATCCCAGCACTTTAGGAGGCTGAGGTGGGTGGATCTCTTGAACCCAGGAGTTTGAGACCAACCTGGGCAATATGGGGAAACCCCATCTCTAGAAAAACTACAAAAATTAGCCAGGCATGGCTGTGCATGCCTGTAGTCCCAGCTACTTGTGGGGGCTGAGGCCAGAGGATCGCCTGAGCCCACGAAGCTGAGGCAACAGTGAGGCATGTTTCTGCCACTGCCCTCCAGTCTGAGTGACAAAGTGAGACAAATAAATAAATAAATAAATAAAAATAAAAAAGAGAGAGAGTGAGAGAGAAAAAGAGAGAGAGAGATGCACTGAATTATTCTCCCTCTGGAATTTGCAACCATCTTGTGTATATGTGTTTTCTTAGAATTCATGAGGTCTTAAGCAAAATAAAGAAAATGTAACTGGGTGAGTCCTAGGTGATGGGTTAATCATATTTATATTTGGTGTGTTTATGTCTAAATGCTAATTTATGCGTGATGCTGTACCAGGTAGATTTATACATTAATTTAAAAAAGTCATAGTCCTTGCTTTCAAGATCCTTAAAATTAACCTAACAGAATCGACAATGTATAGAGAATAGAGAGTGTGAGTATCCCCAAATATTTTTTTTAACCAATAGAAATGTTCTATATTGTGCATGGGGGCATTTTGAGAGTCTCTTTTTCATCTTGGAAAGGATGAAAAACAAACAAGTAGAAATAAGAAAGCAAAGCCAGCTTTAGGGAGAGCAGAGCTCTAAAAGTTAGAGAAAAGAAGGTTCTAAAAGGGAGAGACAGGATTTCATACAGGGAAATTCTTAAAAGGGCCAAGTGCCAAGAGGCAGAATACACTCCTTCTGGAGTCTCATGGGGCATCTGGCTATTGCCTTGTATCTCTTCCAACATCAGTCTGAAAGTCACAGGATACTAAGGATTAAAGGGATCATGCAGGCTCAGGTTTCCCTTATCAGTTCTCTATTTCCTTTAATATGTACCTTCACTAGGAATCTCATCCCACAAAATCTCTTGGAACACAAAGTGCATATGGAAGTGGTCCTGGAAAAATGCTACCATTAATTACTTTCATTTCAAGCTATCTTTGAAGTTCATATGAAAATCAGATGGTAGGAAAACTCAGTTGGGCTTAGGTAGTTTTCTACCAACTCTATTTCATCTAAATTTTTTCAAGTGCTTTGCTGCTTATTTGTTTCTCCATTTTTGTTTTTGTTGTTTGTATGCAAATCAACAAGATGGCAGGGAGTATCAAAGCTAAACTAAATTCAGTATGAGAACGATGTTTTGTTTTGTGTTTTATCCTAGAGCTTTGCAATGGTATGAAATTAATAATATTGCCATATAAAGAGAACTGAGGATGAAACAAAAATAGTTAAGTTTATCATTTACGGTATAATGAGGAATATATATGTCTGTCGAAAACTGTAAAAAGTTAAGGTAAACTTGCAATTCTGTGTGTGTGTGTGTGTGTGTATGTGTGTGTGTTTATGTGTGTGAGAAAGAGAGGGAAAGGGAAGAAGGGAGAGAGGAACACAGCAGCTATCTTCATGAATAACACATTTTAAGAATGTAATCCTTGTGCTTTTGGGAAAAATCCTGTCCCTTCAGGTTGCTAATTCTACACATTAAAAAAAGCTAAAACAAAAGATTATTAGGCAGTTTGATTATTTAATAAAAGTCTATTAGCATTCCAAAAAGTTATAAGTTGTGATTAAAATTGATTTGTTTTTATACTCATTAATAATTCTCCTACTAATATAAGATTAGTTGACAGCATTCAAAGCCACAAATTATTTTTCCACATTGTCAATACTAATTGCAATATATTTGAAGCAAAGAGAAAAAAGATGTCCAATTACATTTACATTTAAAAAGTTGTAAGACATATAAATAAAGTTCAAGTTAATTTTTATACAAGTTTCCCTCTTGTTGTGAAATTTATAGACTAGCATACAGATTCTTAAGGACTAAACTGAAAGTAAACTACATCTGGATAGAGGGAGCTGAGAAACGAAGAAGAACCATTGGTACCTGGATACTGGTCAGAGTTGTGTATTGGTAAGCCTTGACCACCAAGTAATTTGCTTCCAGGTCTATGAGTCCCAAAATCATGTACTTCCACCATCTTCGCCGTAAAATTGCCAGGAGGTTTTCTTCTCCTGTGTTACAAAGTTAAGAAGAAATGGGTTAGGTTCTTGATACAGAATAAACTGTTCATTTAGAAGGATTCTAATATGTTGCAGTATTATGTATTTTTAACCTTAAGTTTACCAAATATGTCAACAAATAAATCAACATATCAGATACTCATGTTTTTATTTATCAAATTATCTTTACCGTAGTTTTTGGCTTTTCAGGTTAGTTTCTATGCCAGAGTAAGACTGGGCAGGTTACTAGCTTACCATGCAAAACATCTTTTGTGTGTGAACAAATGAAGGGTAAAATAATTATACCATATGAAAATAAAAGGAAAGGGGTACCAGAAAGGCTGAATAAACATACACATTCTAAATCATCCTAAATTTCAGGATTGTGATAAAATAGATAAAAATAAAAAAAAACAAATAGAAAAAGGCTTGTGTTTGGCAGAAGATCAGTAGTAAGACTCCGAGATGCTATCCTGAGTTCCTGATCAGCTTTGAATGTTGCATGTACTCTGGTGGTGTGTGGGTGATGGGAAGAGAGAGGAAGTGGGGCATCACTCTCAGATGAAAAAAGAGTGCAATTTGACAACACATTTAATACTGCCAACAACTTTAATCTTCAACATCTTGCATTTTAAACTGGTAGCAACAGAACAGACTTTGAATCTCTTAGTGTTTCATTCTTCTTTTTACATATATTTCAGGCCTGAGATAAACCTTATTTCTCAAGGCAGGGCAGTCATGATCAGGAACAATAGAACTCTCTGTAGCCAACCTGTGGGGTCTTCATAGAGGATGTAGATGTATAGAAACTCAGTGAATGGTGACTGTATATTCCTATTTATGGCTGTTTTTAGATTCTCCAAAGAAAGAGTTTCTAGACAAAGTATCCAGAGACAGAGAAACAATATTTCTTGTTTAAAACAAGAAATATTGATTATCTCTCAGTTGTTATGGGCCAAGAACCAGGTTAGAGCTTAACTGAGTGTCTCCAACTCAAGGTCTCCCAGTAAGTTGCAGCCAGTTGTCAACCAGGAATGCAGTGTCATCTGAAGGAATGACTGGGGAGGGACCTGCTTCCAAGCTCACTCACATGGCTGTTGGTGGGCTTTGGTCCCTTACCCCAAGGACCTTTGCACAGTACTGCTTCAAAATATGGCATTTGGTTTATCCCAGGATGAACAATGAGAGAGAGAGAGAGAGAGGGAGAGAGAGAGAGACACACACACACACACACACACACACAAAAACACACACCTTAAGAGTTCTTAAACTTGACAGCAAAAGTATACACCACAAAAGGAAAAATTGATAAACTGGACTTCATCCAAATTATATTACTCTGCAAAGAACTCTGTTAAGAGGATTCAAAATACAAGCTACAGAGTTGGAGCACATATTTGAAAACCACAACATCAACAAAGGACTAGTATCTATAATACATAAAGACCTCTCAACCCTTAACATTTAAAAAATTCCAATTGGAAAATGGATAAAATACATGAGCAGATGTTTCACCAGAGAATACAAGAATAGTAAGCACATAAAAATTTGCTCACCTTTTTTAGCTATTAGGAAAGTTTAAATTAAAACCACATGAAATATCATTACATACCTATCTAAATGGCTAAAATAAATAATGACAACACCAAATGTTAATGATGACCCAGACACTGTGTCACTCATACATGGCTAATTGGAATGTAAAATGGTACAACCACCCTGGAAAAGAGTTCAGCATGGTATTACAAAAACTAACCATGCAAATATTACATAATTGGCAATTGCTTTCCTCGGAATTTATCCCATAGAAAATAAAAGTTATGTTCACAACAAAGAAACTGTATATTAAAGTTTATAACAGCTTAATTCATAATAGCCCCAGACTGGAAGACATCTCGATATACTTTAGTGGGTGAATCGTTAAACAGACTATGGTTTAGATATATCCATATCATGGAATCTTGCCTAGTCATTAAAAACCTAACCTGCTAATATATGCAAGAATCTGGATGAATCTCCAGACTTATGCTGAGTGAAAGAAAGCCAGTCCAAAAAGGCTACATACTGTATGAAATTGCAAAATTATAGAGGGAACAGTTTAGTGGTTGCCACTGGTTAAGGAAGCGTTGGGAGTTGGAAGGAAGCATATGTGGCTATAAAGGTTCAATAGGAGCGATCTTTATGGCGATGAAAAGAGTTTGTATCTTAACTATCAGTATCAACAGCCTGGTTGGGATACTGTACTATATCTTTGCAAAATGTTATTGTTGGGTCTCTCTATATTATTTCTTATAAATGCATATAAATCTGTAGCTATCTCAAAATAAATAGATCTACTTAAAAGTAAATGGCTAAATAAATAATTTGCAAGCTCTGAAAGGATATATAAAGGCAATCACAAAGGAAAGCTTTTCTAGGTTTTGGAAAATTTTATTCCATTTTTTGTTTGAACTGTTTAGTTTTTCTATAGTAAATTTATATTGCTTTGGTAACATAAAAGACAATACAATACTCTTGTAATCTGAAATATTTTTTAGATATAGTCTCATTTGTCTGTTCACATCAGTATAATGTTCTATATATGAAAGGCAACTTCTAAATTCACCATCTACTATGAAAATTTTTAACCTGTGGTCAGCGTATTTTATAGCTAGAGTAAAAACGAGTGATTTGAATAGTAGATGTGCCAGCTTTGCTTTTTTTCCATCTTAGAGAGAAATGTATTAAAAAATTAAGTTTGCTTTTAAAACTTAAAAGTGTTAGCTCTGAAGCTTAGAGATGCTGACCTAATAGTGGCATATTATGGCTGTATGCTGCCAATTTGATAAAAGCAACATCAGGAATCATTTCATATTGCTTTGCTTGGCTGGAAGAGTGTGTGCACACAGATACATACACGCACTTCTAATTTCTGCAAAAGATCACTGCTAGTTCTTTAGAAAACTGCTGGTCTATTTTCAAAAGCTGAAAATGAGCTGGAGCCCAGTGCTGAACATCAGAAATCAAGAGGCCATCTAAGTGATGGTGACAGTAGGTTTTAGTGAATACAAAAGATGAAATGGTAGGAAGCTGGATAAAGATAATTCTGCTCCAGAATCCAAAGGGCAAGAGAACATAAAGACGTTAGAGGTCAGTATCATTGAGGAGGGAAGAGTTTTGTAGCTCTTATTGATTCTCCAGTCTCCTAGAGGGATTGAACTTCTTTTGGAAACATAAAGGTAGAGGGCATAAGCAGAAAATATATATCAGATACAAAACCAATAGTTCTCCCAGAATACATCTCAAAAAATAATGTCATTAAATTCTGGAGCCCTGAAGAAAAATTCTTCAAAGTTGTCTCCTTGCAGTTTTCCAAAGAAATAACCTTTGCCATATGCCCTAGGAAACTCATGTTTTCATCTGTAATATGGCAGAGCTTATCAGTCTGAAAAGATTATTCTGAGAAGTTACATAAACTTGTAAACTACTAAACCTTAAATGAATATAAAAATATTACAACATCTTCATTACCATACCTCCCTAAAACAATAGAGAGTGCTTAGCCTGAGAAGCTGAGCTAAGCTTGAAGTAAAACATTGCTATGTTGTGTCATTTGCTACCTAAAGAATTTACTTCCGGCCTAAATTCTGTTTAGTGGTAGGTCTGCCATCTAGTGGCCACTTACACAAATACAAGTTGTGATCATAAAATAAAGACCATATGAAAATATAAGGTCATCCAAATGGATCATTTCTGGTCCAAGTATAAACAGGCAAAGAGGATTTGACTGACGGTAGGAAAATTTATATTCAGGGATCACTTAGAGGTAAGTGTACTGACTCAAAACAGTGTGAGTATAAAAGCAAAGTAAAAATATGTCTTTTACATTTATGTGGACTTCAAAAGGAGAAATTTATATTCATAAACTTTCACTAAATTTAAAAGAAAGTAACCTTTGTGTTGACTTATGTTTTCTCCTCATCATGTTTTATTTCAATCACATGTTTATCTTTTCTATTTAATGTAAACCATGAAATAAAATTTTCTTCAGTGGTTGGATTTGTGCTGCCAATTTGCAGAACTGTCAGTTATTAAATAAAATATAACACAGTTTCACAATTTAAACTCTCAAATATAAAATATATAAATATATTATTGTTCACCTTCAAATAATACAATAACTTTGGGGGCTCTGTTACTATTTTTGTTTTATTTGTTAATAGAAATGACAGGTAATGCTAGGCCTTTGATGCTCATCCTCCTGGCATAATTTTTA
Organism: Cacajao melanocephalus; assembly: GCA_963573385.1. Lineage (NCBI taxonomy): Eukaryota > Metazoa > Chordata > Mammalia > Primates > Pitheciidae > Cacajao > Cacajao melanocephalus. Next base: position 63,370 of record CAUYLG010036337.1, read on the forward strand.
GAGTTATTTGTCCAAAGCTACACACTCCCACCCTCACTTTCTTCCAGAGTTCTAACCTGAAAACTTATATTTTTCAAATCCCCAATATTGTTAAAAAGCTCTTTAACATACCTGCAAATGGTATTTGCACTGAACACATACTCAGAAGTATTTACTAAGCTAAATTCGTCAGACAAGTGTACAATATTCACATTTCAGTTTTACAATTATTATATTTATTTATTTGATTTTTGGGTTGAGATGCTTAAGGAGAGATTAAATCTATCTCCAAATTATAGTTCTTTGACATACTAATCGGTTACATGAAAGTCATTTAAATCAATAATATTTTTAAAATCCCCAAACCATTAGGTATGTTTTCATTATTGTTTCATCCAATTACTTTCCCCTTGGGCTTATTATTATTGCTTGAAATAACAGAATGACATCATATGGTTCAAACTGGAAATATAGATAATTTTGCAATTGCTAATGTTGTGTAAAAATGTCCTATGATAACTTGCAAACCAATACTCTGTGTTGTTGACATCCCAACAAGTATTTGTGAAACACAGGCAAAATAATAAAACAATACCTATTCCATGCCTAATCCTTGATTTTATGGGGTCCTATTTATTTGTTATTTGTAAATATAATCTTTTGCAATCAAGTATGGGAGACTCAAAGTCATACATGATTTCTAATTTAGGGTAAGAATACTCATACTCTTGCTGCGAATACATTTATTTCTAAATAGGAATACCTCAGGTGGTTCCTAAGACTGATTACGGCAAGACCCATGTACTTTAAAATACAGTATTCCAATGTGTGGATTTTTTTTCCTCTCAATCTGTCTACTTTCTAACAACATGGCTAAACTCCCAGGATCTTATGCCAAAAAAAAGGATGATTTTCTTTAAAAAGAAATAATTTAAGATCCTAAAATAAAAGCAAAATGTCCATCCTTGTGAATAGCAAAGTGAGTCGTAAGACTGAAACCATGGTCTGTAATAATTTAAATTTATTTTTTTCTCTATTATTTGTCAAACTTACCCTGAGTCAAAGTCATGAAGGTCAACATAACATTAAATGTGCATTTTCTTCAAACCACACTGTGATAAAACAGGCTTTCACTAGGGAGTCTGACTCCAGAGGCCTCACCCAGCAGAGTGCTCACTATCACAGAGGACTTTTCACGCATTTCCTCGGAGGCAAGGGAAGAAATCCATCAAGAAAGGGGATTTATTTTCCAAAATCACAAGGTGGCTACTATATCAACTGGAGAAAAAGTACTTAGAGGAAAAAAAATAGCACAAAACAAATCTTTAGACAGTCCATGCCCTAGTACAGGGTTTGGACAGACATTATAAGCCAAGGGCCAAATCTAGCTATCTCGTTTGTAAATAAAGTTTTATTGTAAGTAAAGTTCAGTAGACACACTAGGCCCGTGTGTTTCCATATGGTCTATAACTTGTCTCCTTTTATTCATAGCCTTCTCTGTATGAGATGTGCATTTCTCCTACCTCAATCAGCAAAATCCAACCTATCCCGAAGGTATAACTTTGTACAAAGGAATTAAACTGAATCTATCACTGGAGGCTTGTTTTTACATTTAACATTGTTTCTGAGATTTATGGATACTGCTGAATATAAGTATAACTTATCAATTTCTACGTTTTAACTGCTATGGAGTATTCTGTTACATAAATAAATAAAAATTAATCTATTCTATGCCAATGGGCACTGGGTTCGAGTTAACACTTTCGTTTTTCCCAGTAACGTATCTATGAATGCTGTTGTACATATTTCTTGATTTACAAATGTAACAGTTTTTCTAGATTATTTACCTAAATGTTGATTTATATTTTGGCATGGTTGGAAAACATTTGACATTGTGAATTTTCTTTTTGATTAGTAGTAAATGGAATCTTTTGTGGATTTGATTGATACCAATTATCTTTTTTACCATTAATTACCATAAATGTTTCATCTTCTATGAAAAGCCTATTCCATTTTTTTGGCTTTTTCCTATCTTCCTCTCTCTTCCTGTTTATCTTATTGCCTTATTGAATTGAAGGGTTCTTTTTATGTATATTCTAGATACTATCTCTTTATCAATTATATATCTTCTCACTTTATAACATGTATTTTGTGAGAGTATGAGGTTTTTATAAAAGAATATTTTAATTTTAATGTAGTTAAACTTACCTATATTTTCTTTATGGTATACAATTTTATATTTTGTTTATTAAAACCTTCTCTACCTCTGAGGTAATATAGGTATTGTTCTATATTATAACCTCAAAATGTTAAATAGTCTAGAATTTACTGTTGTACTCTGTTCTAAGACAGAGATAAATCCCTTTATTATGCAAATAATCAATATTTCAGCATTATTTATTGAGAAATCTATCTTTCCTTATTGTTTTGCAACATTAACTCTGTACTATAAATCAAGTTTCCATGGACATGAAAGTCTTTTTCTGGACTCTATAATTTCAGATTCTTCTAATTGGAACAATGTGACAATGCTTAATCTTTTAATTCTGTATTTCCTTTGTATATTTTGAGTCAATGTTGTGGTCACCAGTACAGATATAAAACTGTTATATCTTCCTGTCAAATCAAACCTGTTATCATTATGTATTGACTCTCTTTATTCATACTCTTTATTCCTACTAATGCATTCTCTTCTAACTACATAAGCATTATTATGGATAGTGTTCACCAAACACATCTTTATTTATCTCTTTACTTTTAATAGTTGTATTCAGAGAAATCTTATATGCAGAACAACACTGTTATGCCATGAATTAGACTGTTGTTGAATATATACTAGAAGAATATTTTTGTATAGCCTTGCTCTAAATTTTTTTCATGAAGTAATTATTGTCACACCCTATGCAACTGTGTGCATAGCACTCACCATTAGCATAAGCTATTGATTGGGAATAACGTATAAGACCTCTCCTATCTTTCCTACTGAGTCTTCTAAGTTATTTGATTATTAAGTTAGAAACAGTGTACTCATCAATGAGGTTTTTATTTACATTAGCAATAACAATTTAGGTAAATAAATAGAAAAAAATACCACTTTTGAATAACACAATTAGTAGATAGAGTTGAATGATGGCAAATGCCAGAGACAAAAGTAATCTAGAAGAATATTAAATGAAAGTTCATGGCAGACGGCTTGCCCCCACTTAATAGTTAGAATACTTTTTAAAAATGCTTGAAAGAACATTATTTGTACCTCAGTAAGTAACAAAATATTGAAATTAGCTATTAAAAGTTGTAAATGAATTTATAAAAACAAATAATGCATTTGAAAAAAACTTATACAATAATATTACACCAAAAATGACAGAAAGAAAACTTCATGTCAGGAATCTGTCTGAAGATCTCAAGATTTCAATAATATATTTTTATTCACAGAGAAGCTTGCTCTCCTATGTAAAATTTGCCTAAAATATTATCACATTAGTGAAGCTAATAAATTGCAAAGTCCCAGGGTCCTGTAAGTTTTCAGCTTTACAGAAATGATCAAAATAGAATGTCTCACTGTATTATTTAATAAAAAAGTTTGATGTTAACAAGCCAAAAAATAAAAAAAATCATATATGGGTAGTACTTCGCAGATTTTTTGAAGAGTAGCTGTGGATTTAAAAAAAAGTCTTATCTGATATTTATTAGAACCCAAATAAAGTATAATGATAATGTGAATATGTATACTTATATATCTATATGTATACACAAACAGCTCTCTCTCTCATCACGCAATCTCTCTCTATATAAACACACATACACACACACACACACATATATATATACACACATATAAAAATATATATGTTCAATGGGTGCAAAGGTATAGATAGGAGGAATAAGTTCTAGTGTTTCATTGCACAGTAAGGTAACTACAGTCTGACAAATGTACTGTATATTTCAAGATAGCTAGAAGAGAGGATTTTAAATGTTCTCACCATAGAGAACTGACAAGTATTTGAGGTACTGGATATGCGAATTACCCTGATTTGATCATTACATTATGTATATAGGTAGCAAAACATCACACTGTACCAAATATATACAGTTATTATGTGCTCATTAAAAACAAAATGTGAGTGTATGTGTGTGCGCGTGAGAGAGTGAGACAGAGTATGTGTATGTGCTGGAAAGCTTACAAATTTAAAGTAAAAATTCAACTTTGGAAAAATTCACTAGTGATGTCAGTGTTATAATTTAAATCTTAGGGAGAGATTAAGAAGATAAGTATGCTTAAAATATGTATGCTTAAAGAAAATCTTCATCATTTTCTTAAATACTTGATGTTTCACATTGATAATTCCAATGAATTAAATTAGAAATTCATCTGCATTAACATAAGATAAATCAAAATTTCATGTGTTAAGAAGAGATTCAAAGAATTCTCACTTTCTGAAATATAATTTAAAGGAATAAAATTATCTGAACTCAGGTTATTGTCAAGACCGTGGGTTCATTCAATCAAGAAAAGACACTCAGCGCATTTGTTATTAACTACTTGTGCAAACAATGTTAATCATCAATGAAGACTATCAAGAATTTAGTGTCATTGTTGGCAGGAGTAATCTCAATGTTACTTTCAAAAATCTTCTCCATAAAAGCAACAAGAACACTGCAAAACAAACAAAAAAAAAAACGGCAAACTTCACTTTTTTAGGACTCTTGAAGTTAAACAAAAGCTTTCAATTATATACATAATGTTGATTAGAAAAATGATGGCTAGATCTCGGTAAAAACACAAAGTTTGGTGATGTTTTAATTTGCCCCAAGATTGTCTCCCTCTCACTAAGCCTGTGATTGCCTTGAAAACCAGCAGCTCCACAATCATGGTAAAAACCAGCTTTGTAGCAATGCCTGTAGTGGGCAGAACAGATTTAGAACTCCTCCAAAGTCTAATTCCCAAGCGACTGCCATCATTTGACTTGCTTCTGGAAAACCCTATGTGCAAAAGCCTTACTTGGCTTGTTCCCTGGAAAATCTCATGTGCAAAACTTGTTACTTGAGCTAACTCAAGAGCTTACCCAGTGCAGAATGCTTTTTCCCTGTAGGCATTTACCACAAAGAATTAACATCAATTGTTAAATAATTGTGGTTAGCTGAAGTGGTGAGAGCAGTTAGGAAGAAACAGCAAGCTAATCAAAACTTAAAAGGCAAAGCTGGGAATGAGTTATTCATAGATGGATTAGAAAAGCTCCGACATAATCCTGGGAATGTAGAGTGCCACATTTCTGTTTACAAGTTTGTGTATGCCCAAGAAAAACTTGAGAAGGCTCTATGCTGTCATGCTGTCATCTCTAGATGGTGTTGAGGTTCTGTGCAAGCAGGAAGTGAGGGCTGCATTGGTGTTGCAAGCAGCCTGACTGGGAATTGAAGGTACGCCACAACATGCACACTGAGCTCCTCAGCAGAAGCTGGGAGACTTCTTGCTTCCAGCCTTTAGGAAAATCTCTATCAAATTTTTAGCCAACTAATAAGTTAACCAATAAGAAAGTTTAGTGTCCACACATAAAAAGAATGCTAATTTTACAGAACTAATTCAGGAAAGTCATCAAACAAACCACAGCAACAGCAACAACAAAAACCAAGCATAGGGAAAGGAGAGCGAAAGAATTAGCAAATTATATTATTTAAGATGTCTTGTTTTCAATAAAAAATTATGAGACAAAGAAAGGCCCATTCACAGGGAGAGAAAGAGCAGTGAATAGAAACTGTCCTTTAGGAAGCCCATACATTGGACTTACTAAACAGACTTTAAATAAACAATTTTGAATATGTTCAAAGAAAATTATGGAAGTAAGTCTCACCAAACAAAGACTAGAAATAAAGAGACAGAGAATATGAAAAATCACCACCTGGAAATTTTGGAATTGAGCAATACTATCACTAAGGTTAAAAATTAACTAGAGGTGCTGCAAACCAGGTGTCAATAGAGAGAAAAAAGAATCAGCAAACATGAAGACAGACCAATTGAGGATATCTAACCCGAGAACAGAAATAAAAAGAATAAAGGAAAATGAACAGAGTGCCTCAGAAACCTAAAAGATACCATCAGGTGTACTAACGTACTTATCTTTTACTAACTATATATGGTCCTTATGTTGTACACTAGATTTCTAGACTTGCTTATCCTACATCATTGCAATTTTGTACCCTTTGACCTACATCTTCCCATTTCCCCATGCTCACCCCTGGTAACCACCATACACCTCTGTATCTTTATAGTCATTTTTTAGATTCCATATATATGTGAGATCAGGTGATGTTTGTCTTTTTGCGTCTGGCTTATTTCACTTAGCATAATGTGCTCTAGGCGATTTCCTTATATTTTAAAGCTGAATATTTTATGTTTGTGTGTATGTGTGTGTGTGTTTATGTGTGTGTGTGTGGCAATTTATTTTCCCATTTATCCGATGGGTAACAATACTTTGTTTCCATATCATGGCTATTGTAAATAATGATGCAATAAACATGAGAGTGCAGGTATCTTTATGAAGTAATGACTCCCAATTGCTGGGTCATATAGTAGTTCTATTTTTCATTTCTTTAGGAACAGCTATACTGTTTCCTACAATGGCTACATTAATCTACATTCCTACCAAGAGCATACAAGGGTTCCCTTTTCTCCATATTCTCACCAACACTTATTTCTTGACTTTTTATAAAGGCCACCCTAACAAGGGTGAGGTATTATCTCATTATGGTGTTGATGTGCATTTCTCTGATCACAGGTGATCTTGAGCACCTCTTCATATACCTACCAGCCATTTTACATCTTTGGCATCTTTGGAGAAATATCTATTCAAGTCCTTTGCTCATTTTTTAATTAGGTTATTCATTTCTATTGCTATCGAGTTGTATAAGTCCCTGATATATATTGGATATTAATACCCAATTAGATATATGGTTCGCAAATATTCTCTCCTAATCGATATGCTGCTTTTAAATTTTGTTGACTATTTGCTGTGCAGAATCTTTTTAGTTTGATTTACCTCCTTTTGTTCAGTTTTGCTTCTCTTGCCTATGCTTTTGGTGTCCTACCAAAAAAAAAACATCGAGTAGACCAGTGTTAAGGAACATTTCCCCTTTTCTCTAGAAGTTTTTCAGTTTTATGTCTTATGTTTGGGTCTTTAATTTATTTTGAGTTGATTCTGTGTATGGTATGAGTCCAATTTCATTCTTTTGCATGTGAATATTCAGTTTTCCAAATACCATTTATGTCACCATTGCATCTTCTTGGCTCCACTGTTGAAAACGAGTAGGCCATATATGCTTAGTTTTATTTCTGGGCTTTCTATTCTGTCTGTTGCTCTATGTTCTTGTTTTTGTGCCAGTACCATACTATTTTAGTTACTATAGATTTGTATGTGTATACATATTTATGATTACTGTTTCTTGTGAGATATGGCAAGATCTCTCTTCAAACAGCCTGCATAACCTTTTATTCTTTACTTCCAAGTACCCTCCCCCCACTTTCTTCTCCTTTTCTTCTTTGTGATTTTACTACATGCCCAGATATGCCAAAACACCAACTCACATTCCTTTCCTTATTAAAAAAAAAAAAAAAAAGACCGACTTTCTAGCCCATCACAGACGACCCCTTCCTCCTCTCCCCTCTCTTCCATCACACATCCACCTTATCTAAAAAGGTTTAAGTGTTTGGCCAACCAAGTTTAGCTTAAATTATACAATCCAACCCTAGCCAATAAAAAAAGACACAAAAACAAAAAATGTGTTAAAAATAATAAAAAATTTTTTCCTTTGTTCTAGATATTCTCACCATTACTCCATACACAAGACACACCCTTCTACAAAAGTAAATTTACTTTATTAAAAAATCAATTTTCTAAGTACTCATTTTCCTTATGACTGAGCTTTATTTCTAACATTTCTTCATTTGTCTTTTAAATTACATAGCAGGAAAAATAATACACATAAAAAATAAATTTATAATGTATTTTTATATTTAGCTATAGCATTACCTTTATTTTTCATGTGAATTTGTGTTACTGCCAAGTATTCTTTCGTTTTTAGCCCACAGAACTTCCTTTAATATATTTATGGGAAGGTCTACAAATGAATAATTCTCTAATTTTTTTATCTAGTATTTTCTTAAATTTTCCCTTCATTTTGGTGGGCTATTTTTTTCTGAATAGAGTACACCAATACACTTAAAATGGCAGTCTCACAAAGAGAGAAAAAAGAGAAAAGGGAAAATAATTTTTAAAGGTATACTGGCCAAAGACTTTCCAAATTTGTAGAAGTGAAACTACAGAATCAAGAAGCTCAACAAATTCCAATTAAGATAAATTTTATAAGACACATATTAACACATTATAATCAAACTGTTGAAAGCCAAAACAAAGAAAGAATCTTGAAATCAGTAGCAAATTAAGTGATTTATCATATATGAAGGATTCTCAATAAGAGTAATAAGCAATTTCTCATCAGAAACCAGAGAGGCAGGAATATAGTGAGACAATATAGTCAAAATGCTGGGACAGAGAAATAAAAACAAATGTGTCAAACAAGAATTCTTCATCCAAGAAACAGTGTGGAATCTCAGTTGACATTTAATTCAATTAACAGAACCAAAGTGTGTGTCACTTGGAAAAGTAGTCTTTCAGACCCAAGAATGCTCTGCTACTTTGGGATATGAAGTGCTACAGACATCAGTCTGGAGGCCTTACAATCTGAGTGGACTAGATAATTAACCTACTTAATAAATTCGTTATGTTCTCCTCACAAACACCTACTCAGTTCATGTCTCCTGGACATGGTTCATAAGAAATCTTTGATGAGTCATTTGCCTATATGCAAATTATACAAATCAGCAAAACATGAGTTTGAATCTGTTCTGTCTTTCCTCGTCCCTTATGCATGTTTCATTTGTAGCATTTACCTCTCCTGATCTTTCCACATCTTCTCATCCTGTAACTTGTTACACAGGATTTTATTCTGAGCAGGATAACACAAGTAACTGGCCCATCGTTGTCTCTCAGTGGTCCAAAAGTAAGAGAATTGAGTGAATAAATCAAGTTCACCTTCCCAAAAGACCTTGCCTACTTTCTGAAGGACCAGGACCCTCCACTTTCATAGCCTGAGTGTAAATAGCAATGACCTCCTAGTGGATTACCTTCACAAAGTATAACCCACAAGACTGCTAGGAATTGTATGCCTGAGGAAAATGATCATTAATCCAGAATTATTCATGTTATATTGAATGTAAAAAGTAAGATTTCTGGATAAAGTCAGAATATGATACTTTCTGGTGTGATGTGACAAGAGGCAGGTGGATGGGACTTTATATTCAAAAGGGCATTTTGACACTAACAAAGAAGAACTCAGAGGTTCTAAATCTAAGAGCTTATATACATATTTTGGGGAAGGGTAGGAAAACCTTTGCTCTGTAGGATAAATAAATTATATTGGGAAGAGAAATTCTAGGTTCTTGGGTTCTTACACTTTGGAACAGAAATAAGGGTCTCCAGGAAAAAAAAACAAGACAACCCTTCTGGATTTACAACCCTTAAAATGTCTCCATGATCCTGGGTTTCATCCCTCCATGGAATGAAATCACATATCTCAGGGAGGTGAATCTCTCCAGATTTCCTATAGCTATCTTACCATCCTTTAACTTCCAAGATGACTCCTTTAACCCAATTACCAGATTTCGTCATTCAAAAAGGCCAGATCATGCAGAAACTTAAAAATCTATTTTCTACAGTCCCATAATTATACTTCCTTCATTACTGGCAGCCTCTGCCATGCAATGCTGTTCAAAGATTGGCACTGCCCCACATTTGTGTTTCAATGTAAACTTTATGACTTAAAAAAAAAATTCCTGCAGCACCCATGCATATCACTTTTCCTGTCTTAGCCTAGACACTCAGATTCTGAGACATTCTTTCATGATCATGGATCCGTGGCTCATTTTCTGGCTATTGAAAATGACTCCTTTTTGGGGACAGGCTATCCAAAATGGATTTTGCTATGGTTTCAATGAATACCCCAAAGTACATGTGTTAAAAATTTAATCCCCAGTGCAACAGTGTTGAGAAGTAGGATCTTAAAACCAGGCAGAGACTCAACTAAAAAAGAAAACTTCAGGCCAATATCCATGATGAACAATGCAAAAATCTTCAATAAAATTGCCAATTGCAACAGCACATCAAAAAGCTTATCCATCATGATCAAGTAGGCTTCATCACAGGGATGCATGGCTGGTTCAACACATGTAAATCCATAAAGGTAATCCATCACATAAATGGGACCAAAGACAAAAACCACATGATTATCTCAATAGATGCAGAGAAGGCCTTTGACAAAATTCAACAGCCCTTCATGCTAAAAACTCTCAATAAACTAGGTATCGATGTAATGTATCATAAAATGAAAAAGGCATTTATGACAAACCTACAGCCAATATCATACTGAATGGGCAAAGCTGGAAGAATTCCCCTTGAAATCAGGTACTAGACAAGGATGCCCTCTCTCACCACTCCTATTCAATATAGTATGGGAAGTTCCAGCCAAAGCAATCAGGCAAGAAAAAGAAATAAAAGGTATTCATTCAGGAAAGGAGGAAGTCAAACTATCTCTATTTGCAGATGACATGATTATTTATCTAGAAAACCCCATCATCTCAGCCCAAAATCTTCTCAAACTGATAAGCAACTTCAGCAAAGTCTCAGGATACAAAATCAATGTGCAGAAATCACAAGCATTCCTATATACCAATAACAGATAAACAGAGAGCCAAATCAAGAGTGAACTTCCATTCACAATTGCTACAAAGTGAATAAAATACCTAGGAATACAACTAACAAAGGA
>CAUYLG010036338.1:0-26535 GCA_963573385.1 Cacajao melanocephalus
CACATTGTTAATATTCGACAGATCAATGAGATAGAAAACTAATAGGGAATTTAGACCTGGAATAAGTAAACTTAGTGAATATCTATAGAATTCTTCATCCCAGGTCTCCAGAACATACATTTTTCTCAGTATCATATTACGCCTATTCTGAAAGTGACTATATAATTGGAAGTAAATCACTCTTCAGCATTTGCATAGCATTTCACAGACTTAAATGAAATATTGGTTGGCTGTTTGTTTATTTTCTTCCCTTATTCCTTCCTGTCTCTGTTGTTAAGTATAGTTATCGGCATAAAAGAAGTTTTTAATACCTATTCCTAGATTGTATTTCAGCCTGGGCAATAGAGCAAGAATTCTGTTCTCTCCCCCTTTTCTTTCTTCTTCTTTCAAAAAAAAAAAAAAATGTGTAAGAATGAAAACCTCATCAGAAACAATGCAGGCTGAAGACATGCAACAATCCTTAACGCGCTGAAAGAGATGTCTACCGAGAATTCAAAATCCAGCAAAAATATCCTTCAAAATTGGTGAAATAAAGACTCAGAAAAACAAAATCTGATAGAATTCATCTCCCACGGAACTAAGCTTCAATAAATTAAAAGAATATCTCCAGGCTGAGGGAAACTTATCCCAGGTGAAAGCATAGGTTTGCATGAAGGAATGAAGAGAAGTGGGTAAAGTTCCTATGTGGGTAAATGTAAGACCTTTTTCTCCTATTTTTTTTCTTTATTTATTTAAAGCAAGAATATAACTATATAATGGGGTTTATATCATAGCAGTAAAATATGATGACAATATTACAAAGGATGGAAGAGGGCAAAATGGAATATATCCATCCCTAACTTACAGGTAGATTTCAGTAAGTCTCATATGCAGATTGTAATCTCAGAGCAAACCCATGCTGTCTAATGCTCTTCCACTGTGCAATGCTGCTGTCAAGTGAACTTTTTTTTTTTTTTTTTTTTTATATTAAGTATCACTCTGTCCCAGGCTAGAGTGCAGTGACACAATCTTGGCTCACTGCAGCCTCCACCTTCTGGATTCAAGTGATTCTCCTGTCTCAGCCTCCCGAGTAGCTGGGACTACAGGCATGTGCCACCATGCCTGGCTAATTTTTGTGGTTTTAGTACATATAGAGTTTCACCATGTTGGCCAGGCTGGTCTTGAACTCCAGACCTCAGGTGATCCACCTGCCTCAGCCTCCCAAGTGCTGGGATTACAGGCATAAGCCACTGTACCTGGCCAAGTGAAAATTTTTTTGCCATTACTTGTTTACATTATGAAGTTGCAATAGTGATGGTAATGTATGGCATCATTATCATTTCCATCAAATCCATGATTAGACTAACAAATCTATGAACTTTTACAGGCTTGTCCTACTCACAACCCCTTCTGAAGAAAGCTGACAGAGTTAGTTAGGTCCTTCCCCATAATTTGCCCTGTCCTGAGGTATACAACCCTTCTATACTGTCCACAATTGATTGCATCAGGGATCTATGCCCTAGTTAAGGGTCGTCATCATTTCATGAAAGTTGGACATACGCGAGGCCAGGGCGGGCAAGGTGGCTCATTCCTATAATCCCAGCACTTTGGGAGGCTGAGGCAGGCAGATCACTTCAAGTCAGGAGTTCAAGACCAGCTGGCCAACCTGGTAAAACTCCATCTCTACTAAAAATACAAAAATTAGCCAGGTGTGGTGGTGAGTGCCTATAATCCCAGCTACTTGGGAGGCTGAGGCAGGAGAATCGCTTGAACCAGGAGGCGGAGGTTGCAGTGAGCTGAGATCGCACCACTACACTACAGCCACAGTCAGGGCAACAGAGCGAGACTCCATCTCAAAAAAATTTAAAAAGGGGCCAGAGGTGGTGGCTAACACCTGTAATCCTAGCACTTTGGGAGATCGAGGCAGGTGGATCACCTGAAATCACGAGTTCAGGACCAGCTTGGTCAACATGGTGAAACCCATCTCTACTGAAAATACAAAAATTAGCCTGGCTTGGTGACAGGTGCTTGTAATCCCAGCTACTGGGGAGTCTGAGGCAGGAGAATCACTTGAACCTTCGGGGTGGAGGTTGCAGTGGGCCAAGATCATGCCACTTCACTCCAGCCTGGGCGATAGAGCAAAACTCCATTTTAAAAATAAAAAAAAAAATTAAAAAAAAAGGGGGGAGGCCAGTAGCCAGAATGATCTCTGTCCAACAGGAAGCTCTATTTTGGATTATAGCTAATAGAATCAATCAGATACTCTTTCAGGGACTATAGAGAACAGGAGAAGCAGCAGAGGGGAAAGTGGGCAGAGAAGTTAGACAGCACATGAATAAGAGGATGCACATTGTAACTACAGAGCAATGGACATCCACTTCAAAAGCAAGGACACAGCCCAGCCGTCTAAGCTGCTGGTGTGCACTACATGACAAAAAGCCATTTTTTCCAGCTCTCCAAGAAGCTGTGCCTCTGATCACTATTAAAATAAGCCTCTAGCATCTAAGATAATGTGAACGTGCCTTTGTTCCTTGTAACTTAAAGGAGGCAGCCCGAATTCATCATAAAAATAAAAATCCAGACCTGCAATATACTGCACATTAAAATAAATAAGTCAGGCATAAAAAATACCACATTAAAAGGTATTATACAACCTGAAGTCTAGGCTTTGACATTTACTTTAATAGAGGGAATAAGAAAAATGTGAAATGAAAATTACTCTATAGTTGTTCAAAAGATAAATGAAAATGTGAATACTTAAGCACCCACAGAGTTCACTCAATGGCATTTAAAAAGCAAGCATCCTTCAAACTAGAATTCAAGAATCAAGGGTAAGTTAGGAAGATTATTAATTATGCTTATTTTCCTGAGCTCTTTAAATCAAAATGAAAGTAATTTCCAGCCCATAAAGCTCATTTTTAAAGATACCTTAATTAAAGATATTTTATCTCTCTATACATGCGTAAATCTTTTTGTCAAAACCAAAATAGGTTATTGGAAACAGAATATGTATTGTAGCCAATTCAAGTTGAAAAAAAGAAACCTGGGTCTCCTTCAGTTGTTAAGCCATGAGAGCTTGGTCTCATATCAATCTGAAGATCTGTGTAAACATGTAAGCTTTCAATTATAATGACTTTAAAAAATCGCTTCAGAAGTCACCACATAATTACTTTGGTTTCCTTGGCATCCAAGTACTTTTCAAAAGCTTACTTTCTAGCTGTAATTATTCTGAAGTTTAGCATTTGTATTTTTGCATTTCCAAAGCACTCTGCAGTTCTTAATATTTTTTAATGTCAGTAAAATAGTTTTGTAGCACTTAAAAGTTTTTAACATAGTTCCCTAATAAACCACTATTCTGAAAAGTCCCTCTATAGGAAAAAGCCTTTGCTCACAAATTTATTCATTGTTTCTCCTTTTGCTTGCAAATGGTACGATTGTGTTTATCTTAGGGAACAAACACTTTAATTGGGTACTAAAGAAACTGGGAATGTTTCCCCTCATTGAATATATCTACTCACAGTTAGGAAAACTTTGAGTTATTAAGACAAAGGGGTTATAAACCCAGATGGGATCTTAGATGTGCTTATAACATAAAACCCATAAAAGTACTACAGAAGAAAAAAAAGACAACACTATGATTTCTCATAGAGAACTTTTCCCAGGGTTGCTTTCTTCTGAAGAAATTAGGATACTTTACTTTCAAAGTAAAAAGTATTCCCCTAATTAAGCATCCATACAAGCTGCGATTTCTTTATGACTCCACTTTTTATTCATGGGTTTTAAGATACCCCAAGTAAACCTGGAATCTAACATTAATACTACTATAATTCTAATTAGCTACTTTGAACACTTTCATATATTGGGATTTCTGGAAGTAGTGTGATTTTAAAACACAGCTTATGCTTATATACACTGCCACAAACCCTCTTCTCCCACAAAATATTAATTTAGTAAATATTGAATACTGAAATCTTGCTTTGATCACTTGGCACAGTTATTACAATTAAGTTGGCAATATAAATAGCTTAATAGATAACTAGTATTTGGACTTCATACTTTAATTTTGAAAACTCACTGTTAAACACAAATATTTTCTATTTGAACTCTGTTCAATGAGCTTCAATTTTATATTTAAAGCAAGTCTATCAAGTGATTCATACCTTATCTTCAACATATACTCATGAAAAACTCACTATTGTGGCCGCGTGCAGTGGCTCACTCCTATAATCCCAGTACTTTGGAAGGTGAAGGCGGGTAGATCGCTTGAAGTCAGGAATTTGAGACCAGCCTGGCTAACATGGCGAAACCCCATCTCTATTAAAATACAAAAAATTAGTTGGGCGTGGTGGCAGGCAAAAATTAATTGTAATTGTCAACTGAATACAGTCAAGGCTGTATTCAATTGACAATTACAAATTAATCTTTGTAATTGTCAATTGAATACAGCCTTGACTCTTAGTAGAGAATCACAAACTTGCGTTAAGGCCAGGCACAGTGGCTTGCCTGTAATCCCAGCTACTAGGGAGGCTAAGGCAGGAGAATTGCTTCAACCCAGGAGGCGGAGGTTGCAGTGAGCCGGGATCGTGCCACTGCACACCAGCCTAAAAGACAGAGTAAAACCCTGTCTCAAAAAACAAAGCAAAAACAAACAAACAAAAAAAGAAAAACACTATTGCTTAAGCACTGCACTCTGTCAAATTTATCATATACCAACTCTCATTTGCTTAATATTTTTTTGAGATAGTCTCGCCTTGTTGCCCAGGTTGGAGAGCAGCAGCATGATCTCAGCTCACTGCAACCTCCATCTCCTGGGCTCAAATGATCCTCCCACCTCAGCCTTCTGAGTAGCCCAAACTACAGGTGCACACCATGCCTGGTTAATTTTTGTATTTTTTGTAGAGATGGGGTTTTACTATGTTGCCGAGGCTGGTCTCAAACTCCTGAACTCAAGTGACCCACCCACCTCAGCCTCCTAAAGTGCTGGGATTACAGGTGAGCCACTGTGCCTGGCCTTAACACAAGTTTGTGATTTTCTACTAAGTGCCAAGGTTGTATTCAATTGACAATTACAAAGATTAAAAATGGGAATAAGGAGTCATCCACAAATACCATTAGTCAGAATGTAAACTGGCAGTCTTTCTGGAGCTCAATTTGGTGAGAATTAAAATTTTATATAGATAGTTTGACCAGGTAGATTCATCCAACAGAAAAGTGAACCAATATCTAGACACAAAGATCAACACGACATTTTTTGAAATAGTGACAAAAGCAATGAAGCTGTGCAGAAAAGAGGTGATTTAGAAGGTCTGAGATTACTATCCTTATAAAGGTTAGTTGAAAGGTTGGCCTTTGGATAACCTCTGGAAACTTAGCTGGCGAACAGTTCCCTACACTGATATAAAGCTTTCCTTAAAAACCCAAACCTCACTTTGGGAGGACAAGGTGGGTGGATCACGAGGTCAGAAGTTCAAGAACAGCCTGGCCAAGATGGTGAAACCCAGTCTCCTTAAAAATACAAAAAAAAAAAAAATTAGCTGGGCATGGTGACAGGTGCCTGTAATCCCAGCTACTCGGGAGGCTGAGGCAGAGAATTGCTTAAACCCGGGAGGCAGAGGTCGCAGTGAGCCGAGATCGCATCACTGCACTCCAGTCTAGGTGACACAAGGAGACTCCGTCTCAAAAAAAAAAAAAAAACTGTAAAGAAAAAATCCCAAACCTAGGCTGGGCGAGGTCTTACACCTATAATCCCAGTACTTTGGGAGAATAAGGTGGGAGGATTGCGAGGTCAACACCAGCCTGGGGAACATAGTGAGACCTTGTCTCTACAAAAAATAAAAAAATTAGCTGGCCAGGTGTGGTGGCTCACACCTGTAATCCCAGCACTTTAGGTGGTCGAGGTAGGTGGATCACCTGAGGTCAGAAGTTCAAAACCATCCTGGCCAACATTGTAAATCCGTCTCTACTAAAAATATAAAAATTAGCTGGGTGTGGTGGCACACGCCTATAATCCCAGCTACTCAGGAGGCTGAGGCAGGAGAATCGCTTGAACCGGGAGGCAGAGTGCAGTTGCAGTGCGCCGAGATGGTGCCACTGCACTCCAGCCTGGGAAACAGAATGAGACTCTGCCTCAAAAAAAAAAAAAAAAAAATAGCCAAATATGTGGTCACATACCTGTAGACTTAGCTACTCAAGAGGCTGAGGTGGCCAGACAGCTTGATCTCAGAAGGTTGAGGTTGCAGTGAATCATGATCATGTCACTGATCTCCAGGCAGGGTGACAGAGCAAAACTGTCTCAAAAAAAAAAAAGGAAAAAGAAAAAAAAACGAAATCTAGGTATTTGAAGCTATCATGGAACTGATGTCCTACGTAAGCCAGAGCCACCCTTCGTTGGAACTCACCTGATTTTAATAAACTTTCCTTACTGTTTAAGCCATTTTGAAGCGGAGTTTTACTGCTTATAGTTAAAAGTATCTTTCTGGATTTCCACTTGTGTTGGCTTTTATAAAAAGACACTGAAATTATAAGCCCGAGCCCTGTGTTTATGACTCAGAAGCATGACTTACTAACTTTGTGAATGGGGGCAGGACACTAACCATCTTCAGGTACAAGTGAAACGACGGCATATATTTTACAAGTACAGTTATGGAAAGACAGAGGGCAACTCAGTGTATTAGCTGTACAATGTCTATAAACTTTAATGATCAGAAAATTTTAGCAAACAGCCGGGCACATCAAGTGAGGCCAGTAATGGATCTATACCCCAACCCCAGAATGTTTAAATCCAAGATGCTCCACCCAATGTCCACATAATGAAAAGTGCCCCATCTATGACCAAAAACATTTGAAGTCAAAGGAAACAATTGTGACAGCATGAATTCTAATAAATGAAAGTTTTATTTGGGTCAGCATTACTATTCTGATTTTTAAAGATTATATATAGAGATATCATGAATTTGATCTTCAACCAAAACGTTAAATCCCTTAATACCATGCTAGAAAACAGCATGAAGTATAATCAGCTGTAAAATAGGTTAATACTGGGTGCAGTGGCTCACACCTATAATCCCAGCACTTTGGGAGGCTGAGGCAGGAGGACAGCTTGAGCCCAGGAGTTCAAGACCAGCCTGAGCAACACAGCGATACACCATCTCTATTAGGAAAAAACAAAAACAGTTGAGCCAACAACATAATATGGAGATGGTCTGCTATTGCCAGCAATTCAAATAACATGGCTCGAGCAATCTCTAATAAAAAATGTCTGGAATGAGAAATTAACAAACAGAAACATATTCATGAAGCTATAGATTTTTTTCTGTGAATATCAACTATTCTGTACCACAGACATTCTGAAATTTTACATTATTCTTCTTAAAGGTTTTACTGGAAATAATTAGCATTTAAGTACTAAGTACTTAAATTAATACTTAAATTAGTGTATAATACTAATACTTAAATTAGTATATAATACTAATTTATGTATATAATACTAATTTAAGTATTAGTATTCAAGTACTTACACAATTTATTGACTAGTCATATATATGGACACACATTCATACACATATCTACACATACACTAACATACATATAAACATATATATTCATTAGACCAAAGGGAGCTTTAAAAAAGCAATAAAGAATATTTAATCAATTGCAGAAGTAGAAAGTAAGTTGTGAACTTCCTATCAATCACATGTTATGAGAATGTGAATTTTATGTATTAAAAAATAAAACAAGGGAAAAACTTTGTTACACTTAACAACATACAAAATAGTATAATATACATAATAAAAATCCATTATCAGACTGTAGATACAAAATAATCAGTGATTTGCATGTAATAAACATTAATATTTCAATAAAAATATTTTAATAGAATAGTATTATCAGACTGTATTAGGACAGCATAGTATCACAAAACGTTATAGGAAATAGTAACAATCTTCAAGTAACAAATTTTTTCTACTACATACTAAATACAAGTTTTATCTCCATTTATGGATATCATTAAAAACTGTTGAAATTAAAGAATTCTTATTCTAACTTTTTGCTCTTTTATTCTAGAACTGTGTATTGCAATTTCCAAGAAATAAGCTATAGTTTCCCAGAAGGATTGTTTTTAATACTGGCAGTCTTCCTGTTCAATACACAAAATATCAATCTTTTCTTTTGTCAGAAACCTCAAAATTAAAAACTACGCCAGGCTCTCTTTGTTCAGCGTTTTCTCCTCCTCTTGGATGTAGTGAACTCTAAAGACATAAAGTTTAAAAGTCAGTCAGATCTAAAAAAATAACTGACACTTAAATCATAATACCTAATTGATAATAGACATTTAAACTACATAGATGTCTAATTGGTACAGTAAGAATGCCCTCACAGCAAAGACACAACAAAAAAATCTTAAACCTGACATATTGAATAATTTTTTCTTCAAAATGATATAGCAGTTTAAAACATACTATCTCCATTGAGATAGTAAGATCTCAATCTTATTGCAATATCAATCTACTGAGATAGTGGCCCTTAGTCATTCTAAATCCTAATTAAGTTACTGTGAAGTTGTTTGATATGGGTACACTCTGCCTATAATTAGTATTAACCCAGTGTGCTAGATGTCAAAGATACTTAGGCCAGTACTAAGAGGGAGAAAATGACTAAGATTCCAATTTCATTTCAATTAAACCTAGAAACGTAACCCAAAACACTAGTACCATACATCATTTCTGGCTACCACAGGAGATGCCAGAAACAACACTTGAATAATTGTCCATCTAAAAACAGCACAAACCTAAATGTTACTGATCGTTAAAAGCAAAGCAAGTAATAGAAAACACAAAAACATGAAAATTATCAAAGATGTGGCAAAAAGAAATATTCTAGCTGTGTGTGGTGGCTCACGCCTGTAATCCCAGCCCTTTGGGAAGCCGAGGCAGGCAGATCACTTAAGGTCAGGAGTTCAAGACCAGCCTGGCCAACATGGTGAAACCCCACCTCTACAAAAATACAAAAATGAGCCGGGCATGATGACAGGTGCCTGTAATCCCAGCTACTCGGGAGGCTGAGGCAGGAGAATCACTAGAACCCAGGAGGTGCTGGTTGCCGTGAGCCGAGACTGCGCCATTGCACTCCAGCGTGGGCAACAGAGTAAGACTGCGTCTCAAAGAAATAAATAGTCCCCACCAGTGAAAAACAAAAGGAGAATGGCAGAAAAAGAAAAATAGAAAAGACAAGGAAAAAAACAAATGAAGATGAAGACAAATTCCTAAGCCAGGCATGGTGGCTCATGCCAATAATCCCAGCACTTTGGAAGGCCAAGGCAGGTGGATCGCTTGAGCCCAGGAGTTTAAAACCAGCCTAGGCAACACAGTGAGACCCTGTCTCTATAAAAAATACAAAAATTAGCCAGGCATAGCATCATGTGCCTGTAGTCCCGCTACTCAAGAGGCTGAGGCGGAAGGGGAGGATAGCCTGAGCTGGGGAGGTCAAAGCCATATGTAGTAAGTCACTGTGATTGAACCATTGCACTCTACCCTGGGCAACTCAGCAAGACCCTGTCTCATTAAAAAAAAAAAAAAACTCAAAAAAGAACAGCAGTCAGGCTTAGAAGTACTGAAACACTGTCCAGATGAAAGCAGGTCAGAGGTCTGAGAGAGACGTCTTTACAAAGATGAAACTGATAGGATACCTAATCGGTATCCATACCATTCGTTAATTGTATTATCCTTGACTGAGATGTCATTAATGATATAACTAACACTGAAATTCTCCAATGGGCCAAAAATGAAAGGATCACAAGAACACACAGCAAACTGTCACATTCCTCAAGAGTTCTAAACCTTGATGCACTACGAGTGTAAGTTTACTTCACTAGTTTGACAAAATTTCATCTGTACCTGTTCCACTCAAACTTTCATTCTCTTCTTCCTCTTCTGTAATTACAGGCATACTCAGACTTAAAGGTTTATCTTCCTTGTGTATATTCTGCACGTTACCTGCAAATATTTAGAAAATGATATGATATAAAAGCAAAAAATATTAATCTTTGAGAAAATATTTTACAAAAAATGTCATTATTATAGCATAAAAATTAGACATGTAAAAACTGAAATTGTAATGGTAAACAGAAATATGTACTCTAGAATACCTATCTTTTTTCGAGTACTAATATATTTGTATTTATACTTTGAAAAGAGTCTCTAGTTCTTCCACTAGAAAAAACAGAAAAAGGGAATAAACAAAATTAGCCATACACAAACACTGTATTTAATCTTTATCACACACCACAGGGGTTATATCTGCAGGCATCAAAGAATAATCACGTTACTTCAACTTTATTAAATTAATTACAAATGTAATTTGTGAGCTTAATAGCCTTGTTTTTGGAGGCGGACACACTTTTCTTTTCTTGCCACATATGCTCTACGAGACATATTTTTCTCTTGTCCTAATTTGCCATTGACTTTCCATTTTCAAAAACACTAGAGGTTCTCTACATCAACCTTCTGTTACTTGAAGAAATATCCATCTGTTACCTGAAGAAATATCCCAATGAAATTTATCAGATATCACTGTCATATCAAGTACCATTTAGCACACAACTTCCATGTCCCAAAAGCAACCCCAAAAACACTATTTTTTAGGCTGTGTTTTTCTTTGCCCCAACACCTTTATCATTTGAAATGTTTTATCTTGCTTTTTTTTTTTTTTTTTTTGAGATTGCGTCACACACTGTCACCCACACTGGAGTACAGTGGTGCCATTATGGCTCATAGCAACCTCTGCCTCCTGGGTTTAAGCAATTCTCCTGCCTCAGTCTCCTAAGCCTGCACACTGAGAACAGAAAGACATTCACTACAGTAAGTGTAACAGAAACACTATTAAAAAAAAAAAAAGAAACATATGAACAAAGCACTGCGGCATGAAGCCATTTAGCATAAACTGTCCCACACTTACGTTATTTCTTTTTTTGTTGTTGTTGAGACAGTTTCTCTCTCTGTAGCCCAGGCTGGAGTGCAGTGGTGTAATCTCAGCTCACTGCAACCTCTGCCTCCCAGGCTCAAGCAATTCTTGTGCCTCAGCCTCCTGAGTAGCTGGGACTACAAGTACATGCCACTAAGCCTGGATAATTTTTGTATTTGTAATAGAGACGGGGTCTGCCTCCCAAAGTGCTGGGATTACAGGCGTGAGCCACCACACCCAGTCTATTTCTTGATAGAATCATTACATTATAAAACCCAGTAACATAATAGTCATGATGGTGACCATGACTTGTCAGGAGAATATTACATTATGTTAAGGACACAATGCCCCAGAAAATAAAAGAGCATAAAATATATCTGATTTTAATATTTTTATAATTATAAAAATGATAAATGTAGAAAAAAAGAAACATATAAAAAAGAATGCAGGCCTGGTGTGGTGGCTCACACCTGTAATTCCAACACTTTGGCGCTGAGACGGTTGGATCACGAGGTCAGGAGATTGAGACCATCCTGGCCAACATGGTGAAACCCCCACCTCTACTAAAAATACAGAAATTAGCTGGGCATGGTGGCATGTGCCTGCAGACCCAGCTACTCAAGAGGCTGAGGCAGGAGCATCATTGGAACCCAGGAGGCAGAGGCTGTAGTAAGCCAAGTTCGTGCCACTGCACTCCAGCCTGGGCGACAGAGTGAGACTCTATCTAAAAAAAAAAAAAAAAAAAAAAGAATATATTTGAGAAAGATAATAAAAAATAAACTTTTAAAAAGTAAATTTCAACACTGTAATCATTAACCTCAATTATCCATAAAACTAACTCCCTAAAAGGTCTCAGGTGGCCAGTTTTACTCGTTAATGTGTGAGGTACAATTACCAGTAACAGACCATTACTTATTATCAGAACAAATGATTACTAGTCAGGCAGCTAGACTACAACTAAGAACAAATTTACTTAAGTGTATGTCTAATCTTAGCTCCAGATCCACACCTCCAACGACCCAAGAGGTAGCACAGTATGGCAATTAAAGAGTCAGGTTTGGATTCAGACACTCATTCCAGTCTCAGTTCTGCTATGTATTATCTAGGAGGCCTT
The DNA here is from genome assembly GCA_963573385.1 of Cacajao melanocephalus. Lineage (NCBI taxonomy): Eukaryota > Metazoa > Chordata > Mammalia > Primates > Pitheciidae > Cacajao > Cacajao melanocephalus. The sequence goes on from CAUYLG010036338.1 coordinate 12,053, forward strand.
GGACACATAAGAAAAAGTCTGGCAGATATAAAGAGTTATAGAGCCAGGCGCAGTGGCTCACGCCTGTAATCCCACCAGTTTGGGAGGTGCAGGTGGGCGGATTATTTGAGGCCAGGAGTTCAAGACAAGTCTGGCCAACATGGTGAGACCCTGTCTCTACTTAAAATACAAAAATTAGCTGGGCATAGTGGCAGGCACCTGTAATCCCAGCTACTAGGAAGACTGAGGCACGAACATCACTGGAACCCGGGAGGCGGAGGTTGCAGTGAGCCGAGACTGTGCCACTGCACTCCAGACTGGGTGACACAGTGAGACTCTGTCTCAAAAAAAAAAAGTGTATAATAGTAGCTGTTATCATCTTCATCCATCATAGCACTGGTATTAGTGATGTCCTATCAACATGCATGTTATATTTGAGGAATAGTGAGCACATAACTGAAACTTAAATAACACAAGCTTAAGTAAATTCCATCAGTATACGGAGCACCCATTTATGCACCAAGCAATTATTACAGAAATTAAGTCTGGAAAGGCAGACTGGAGCGAATTTTCCCCCAAATGAAATCTTTATTGTGTCATCATATTTCTCCAACATTAAGGACATGAATATCCTCCCAGGTGCTTAGACATTAAGCATTCTTGTCTCACCCTCTCCATTAGCCTCCATATTTGGCTCTTATATCTGTTAGCCTTGCTTCTCTAACTTCCACGACCATGTGGCACATGCTCCTTACTCCTAAATCTGAACTACTGCAACAGCTTTCTAACTAGAGTTCCTATTTTCAGTTTGCTCCCAGCTACCTACCATTATACTCACAGATTGATTTTCTTCAAGGAAAACTTTGGACAGGCCATTTTCTTGCTCAAAAGTTTCGGTTGACTCCTCCTCTGCCTACCAACTGAAGTGTAAACTTCTTGGATCCATAGTTAAGGCCTCGTCACAATACAATCCTCAACAGTTAACTCCCCAACATGCCCTTTACAATGCAGCCTAAATGGACCCTCGCTCTATACTTCCCAGGTACTTGGCCTTTTTCACAGCAGCCCCTCTACTTGTCGGAGTATATGGAATTATGTTTACCTTACGTGTAAAAAGGTGTTTGGATTTCTACTGATTACTAAAATAACACATGGTTATAAAATCCAAACATTACAGAAATTCATGGACAGTTTCTCACTATACTATCCCTGAAAATTAACTACTGGTAAAACTTCATACACGACTAGATTTCTTCAATGCTATATACTATGTTCATGTGTGTATGCATATATGTACTTATCAATAGAAATGACATCATACTTTTTTTAAAAAGGCTTTTCATTAAGAAATGCACAGATTATGTTGTGTTTTATTTTTAATCAATATATTTTGGACATATTTTCATGTAATATATAAATATATAGAGCTTTCTTTAGCTTTTTAGTAACTGCAAAGTATTCCTTTGTATGGACTGACAATAATTTTATTTACCCATTATATATTTGAGTTGTTTACAGTTTGCCATTTCAAATAATCTTGCAATGAATGTCCTTTTATATTTATGATCAGTACAGAATAAATTCCTAGAAATTCTAAGTTAAAAGGCATGTACATTTAAAATTTCGACATGATTCTAAATTGCTCTATGAAAAGAATGTGCCAATTTACTCTTCCACTTAAATTGAGAGATTTAATTTCCTTACACTTTCACTATCAATGGGTATTATCTTTAATCTCTGCTGATCAAATAAATAATATAAAAATGTTTTAATTAATAGATCTTTTATTATAAACAAAATTCTGTATTTCCTATATGCATTGACTGTTTGCCTGCACTTGTGATTGCCTATTCATGTCCTAAGTCTCTTTTTCTACTGAGTGGTAGCCCTTTTCTTATTCGTTTATAAGAGCTCTTTTAAGATTAGAAATTTTAACAGTATCATATGTGCAAATGGCTTTGTATGATCTTTTGCCTTTTATGGACCTGAAGGCTCCTCTTTCTGAAAAACTATAAAATCACCTTTTCCACTGTATGGAAATGAACTTTTAATTAATGAGGAACTACGAAGTAAGCATTTGGGTCTTTATTATTCAGGTAATTACTTCTGCTTCAGAGTATTTACAATACCTTAGCTGGATTCATTAAGCCATGATAGAAGATCTGAATTCAGATCATATTTTATAATACTTTTTTCTTTCTCATGGGTAATTCCTCCTTAATACCCTAAGAAAATTCAATAACAAATCTCAGCTATACTATAGAGCCTGTCCTTAAGTTAGTCTCAGAATTCACAAAGCAGTTGTTTTCAGAAACTAAATAAGATATGATTAACAAAGGAAGTAATATTTCAGAAATTACACCTGTCACACATTCAAGATGAAAGTTCCTTTCATTAATTTCTTTCTTTCCTATTTTGCACTTGTTCCTCCTTTGTTCCTCAATCACATTAAAAAATTGTTTTTCAGGTCTTTAAGAAAACAGCTTAGCCAGCTTATCTCGTTGCTGTGCCTATATGAAGGCTGACTGTTAATAAAAAGTGCTTGTGAGGGTCTGTAAACCTAAATATCTTTGAAACTTCTGTTAAAGTGAACTAAATATGGCCTGAGAAGCATGCCATACTTCTATATTTGAGTCCCTGTGGACAAACTGCAATCTAGCTTAATAGGTAGACAAGACTGCAAACCCAATTTAGGAATATGTGCCTGAACAATAGCTGAGTCTTGGTCAATCCCAGCGGTGGTACTTCAACCATTCATACAATGCTGAGTCTTCAAACTGTGTTCAATAAGGAAAATGCCAAGCTGTAACCAATCCAGCTGTTCTGTACCTCACTTCTAATTTCTGTACCTCATTTCCCTTTTGTTGGCTATAAATCTTCCACCACGTGCTGCACTGGAGTCTCTGTGAACCTTCTGTGATTCTGGGAGCTACACGATGCTCAAATCGTTCATTCCTCAATTAAACTCCTTTAAATTTAATTTAGCTAAACATTTTCTTTTATCACTTCAGAAAAAAACATTTTAATCTACCAGAAGTTAATTTTTGAAATATAATCAAACTAAACAATCTTATGTCTACTGTTTTTGTTCTTGTTTGGCCGTCAGTCAGATTTACTAAAGTATTATTAACACACAATAAAATTCACCATTTTTGCTGTACCAAATGCATGTACAAATGCTGTACAAATGCATGGTTGTGCAATCTATTACTGCCATGAAAATACAGAAGATTTTGGCCCACGTGGTGGCTCACACCTGTAATCCCAGCACTTTGGGAGGCCAAGGCAGGCAGATCACCTGAGGTTAGGAGTTCAAGACCAGCCTGACCAACATGGAGAAACCCCGTTACTACTAAAAATACAAAATTAGCAGGGCATGATGGCGCATGCCTGTAATCCCAGCTACTCAGGAGGCTGAGGCAGGAGATCTGCTTGAACCCGGGAGGCAGAGGTTGTGGTGAGCCAAGATCGTGCCATTGAACTCCAGCCTGGGCAACCAGAGCAAAAAAATGTCTAAAAAAAAAAAAAAAAAAAAAAAAAGAAAGAAAGAAAGAAAAGAAAAGACAGATTTCCATCACCCCAAAAGTTTCTCTGCGCCCCTGTGCATTCACCTTCCTCCACCCCTAAGTCCCTAGCAACCAAATTTTTCTGTCCCTATAGATTTGCCTTTTCCAGAATATCATATAAATAGAATCATATACTAAGTAGCCTTTTGTGTCTGTCTTCTTTCACACAGCACACTGAATTCAGATTCATCCATGTTGTTATATGTATGGTAGCTCTTTTATTGCTGAGTTGTATTTGGATAAGCCACAGTTTGTCCAATCAGCAGTGGAAAGATTTTTAGGCAGTTTGCAGTTCTTATGATTATGAATAAAGCCACATCAACTTTTGCATACACATTTCTGTGTGAACATTAAGTGTTCATTTCTCTTGTGTAAATAAATACCAAGGAATACTATTTCTGGGTCAGATGGTAAGCACATGTTTACCTTTTAAAAACTACCAGTTTTCCAAAGTAACCACACCATTCTGGATTCACACCAGAAAAGTATGCAGGTTCCACTTGTTCCAAATCCTCAACAGCTTCTGTTATTACAATTTTTGCTTTGTTTTGTGGGGTCTTTTTGTTGTTGTTGCCGGTCAAGGTTTAGCGGAATGTCATTGTGGTTTTAATTTACATTTCTCTAATAACTAAAGATGCTGAGCATCTTTTTATATGCTTATTTACCATCCATATATTTCTTTGGTGGAGTGTTTTACCCACTTCTTCACTGGGTGGTCTGCGTATTTACTGAGTTAGACTTCTTTAAATATTACTATTTTGGATACAAGACTTTTATCAGGGTAGTAGTTTGCAAAAATTTTCTTGAGTCTGCAGCTTATCTTCTCATCTTCTTAACAGTGTCTTCCAAAGACAAAAATTGTAACTCTGAGAATGACAATTTATCAATTGTTTTGTTTCATAATTTGCTTGTGTTTTTTAATGTCATGTATTTAAAAATCTTGCCCAATCCAAGAATACATTTTTCTCCTACATATTTTTTCACAAGTTTCATAATTTTAGGTTTCAAATTTAGGTCTATGATCCATTTGGAATTTTGTAGGAGATAAGGGATATTGGTCTTTAGTTCTTTCTTGCAACGTCAATAAGCTGGAAAGTGTTCCCTCTTGCATTTTCTGAAAGAATCTGTATCATTCCTTTCTTACCAGAGAAGCCTGGGAATTTAATTTCTTTAGCAGTGTGAAAGGAAAATAAATCTTGGGACCTCAAAAATCACTAAGTTAAGGGAAAAGTCAAGCTGAGAACTGCTTAGGGCAAATTCCCATTCTATTCAATGTCATCCCTCTGAGGCTCACCTAAGACAAATGCATATCTGATTGCTTCCTCTCCCCTATATGTGAAAATGCAGATTCATTGAGCCAGAGTAAATTGTGATATTCAGTAGAAGGGCATCAAAGACTCAAAAAACTTTGTCTAATCTACTTCTAACCTGGAAGCCCCCACTTGATACCTTATTGGACCAAACCTATGTACAACTTACACACATTAATTGATGTGTCAGGTCTCCCTAAAATGTATAAAAGCAAACTGAACCCCTGACCACCTTGGGCACATGTCTTAGGACTTCCTGAGGTTGTGTCACAGGCACGTCCTTAACCTTGGCAACATAAACTTTCTAAATTGGCTGAGACCTCAGATATTTCAAGGTCTCAGCAGACATAAGATTACACAGATTTTGTATTTCTTCTTGCGTCAGTTTTGGAAACTTGAGTCTCTTAGTAAATTAATCCATTTTATTTAAGCTATCTAACTTATTGGCATAAAATTATAACTTTGTCTTAGTCACCTTTTAATCTTTGTAAGGTCTACAGCGGTAACCCTTATCTCCCTAAATTTTTGTTCCTAATTATTTTTCAGCAAATTCTTTTTAAAATATTTTTAGGCATAAAATCATTCACAAATCATGATAATTTTCTAGCCTCTCTTTTTGATATCATATCTCCCTTTACTCTCCTGTCTAATTATACTGACTACCTCTTTAAGAGTAACATTAAGTAAAACTGTGATACTTCATGCGTATTACCATTGAACATGAGGCAACTTGTGATCTAATACATATGTACACACACACATTTGTAAGGTTAAAGAAATAATCTTCTATTTTATCTAGGGCAAGAGTTAACAAACTATGACCCCTGGACCAAATCTGACCCACCACCTGCTTTTATACAGTTTTACTGGACTACAACCACGATTCATGTGTTTTGGTACTGTCTGTAGCTCCTTTCCCATTACAATGGTAGAGTTGAGTAGTTGTGACAGAAACATGGCCCACAAAACCTAACGTATTTACTACTTGGCTCTTTATAGAAACAGTTTGCTGACTCCTCTTATCTAGAGAATTATTTTTTTTTTCTGAGACTAAGTCTCGCTCTTGTTCCCCGGGCTGGAGTACAATGGCAAGATCTCAGCTCATTGCAACCTCCACCTCCACCTCAGCCTCCCAAGTAGCTGGGATTACAGCCACCTGCCACCATGCCTGGATAATGTTTGTATTTTTAGTAGAGATGGGGTTTCACCATGTTGGCCAGGCTGGTCATGAACTCCTGACCTCAGGTGATCTGTCCGCCTTGGCCTCCCAAAGTGCTGGGATTACAGGCAGGAGCTACCGTGCCCAGCCGGATTTTTTTTTTTTTAATCCAGAATGGATGCTGGATATTATCAAATGTATTATTTGGTAACTATTAAAATAAATTCACATTTTCCCTTTTAACCTATTTATATGGTAAATCATATTAGCAGATTCTGAATGCATCCTGAAATATGTGTAATCAGTCAAGGTGTTTTTTTTTGTCTAGGATTATTTTTGACATATTAGGATTTTGTCAGTAATATTTATAAGTGAGTTTAGTCTAACAATTTTCTTCACGATATCCACTAGCATTGTGAAAGGAAGTAGAAAAATCTCCTTTTGAACTATTACTTGATCATACTTAACAAACATGGTATCTCCTCTGAATTCTTAGTGCACTTCAAGCTACTGTTACAGCATTTAATCATATCTGGGACATAGTAAAGGTATTTAACTTCAATTCTCCTTCCACTGCTTCAATATAGGGGAAAAAATGCTAAAAGGCTGTTAACTTATCTTCATATACCCCTGCAGTAGTTAGGAGTGAATTTTCTTATTAGTCTTTAAATATTTACTAATGTTTCTAATGTTCCTTTTTTTCTTACCCTAAGTAAGCCTGTTAATCAAAGTCCAAATTTATGTAGGGTGCATATATATTATTCATACAATTTTTTAAAAAACCAAACTACTGAAATATACATGAAAGTCCTTTCCTTAAGAAAGGCAATTTTACAGATACACTGTGTCAAAGGAAAAGCAAGGACACCTTAATACAGCTAAAAAGAAACATGGTTTATAGAATGCATTACTTATGTCTTATTCTACACATAATCACACACAAAAATTACTAATAAAATATGCATTGGATAAATCTAGACTGACTTCATAACTATCTAGCTATTAATATATCATTTTAGACAACTTATTTAATCTGTATATGCCTAAAATTTTTTTTTTTTTTTGAGACAGAGTCTCACTCTGTTACCTACGGTCGAGTGAAGTGACACAATCTCAGTGCACTGCAACCTCTGCCTTCTGGGTTTAAGTGATTCTCATGCCTCAGCCTCCCAAGTCACTGAGATTACAGTCATATGCTACCATGCCCAGCTAACAATTTTTTTTTCTGAGACAGCATTTCGCCCTTGTTGCTCAGGCTGAAGTGCAATGGTACAGTCTTGACTCACTACAACCTCCGCCTCTGGGGCTCAAGCAATTCTCCTGCCTCAGCCTCCCGAGTAGCTGGGATTACAGGCATGCACCACCACACCCGGCTAATTTTGTATTTTTAGTAGAGACAGGGTTTCTCCATGTTGCTCAGGCTGGTCTCAAACTCCCGACCTCAGGTGATCTGCCCGCCTCAGCCTCACAAAGTGCTGGGATTACAGATGTGACCCACTGCACCCAGCCTAACTTTTATATTTTTAGTAGGGACGGGGCTTCACCATGTTGGCCAGGCTGGTTTCAAACTCCTGACCTCAAGTCATCCGCCCACCTAGACCTCCCAAAATGCTGGGATTACAGGCATGAGCCACCACCCAGCCAGGCCTAAATTTCATCATCTATAAAATGATACAACTGATATGATTCCTAGGGTCCCTTTTAGGCAATAAGATTCCAAGAATCTAAGATAATTTATTTTTAATATCAAATCTCACAAAAATGTTCTCAAACAAGTAGCTAATCCTTAACCAGGAAATAGGGGTGAGGCAAAGTTGTAAATAAAACCCATTCTCCTTTATTGAATCTTAGTAAGACTTTAAAAAGTTACCTTTGTTTCTGAAAGACATCTTCCTTCCTGCTGGTTTCACTCTTTCTTTGTTCTCTTTTTTCCTAGGTGTTTTGATTTGTCCTTGACCAGATGCAGAATCAGAGTCAGAAGAGTCAAGTTTGACTTGACGATGCCTTCTTGATTTGGATGCCTTAAGAGTCAGAATCCAATTAACCAATAAATTACAAAATGAATCCAAGTAATAGGTAATTCAGAGAAAGACAAAACACACAATCAAAGATGAGGAAGATTTATAGAAATATCTGACATAAAGCACTTCATTATTAACCTGGCTTACTCTAACTACTGGTGTCATGTAAATAGTCTCTTGTTTTTATAACATGAAGTTGTTCTATTACCTGGCATGGTTGGGCAACAGAGGTGTAGAGGCATCTTCTAATAAATGTATTTCCCTTAGGCACTACCATGTGTTCCGCGGAGAAGTACTTCACGTTTGGCTCCAGGTATGGCCATGTGGCCCAGATCTGGCCACAATGAGTTTAACATCCCCATGGCCAGGGTAATTTGTTGGGAGTGGGGAGGCCAGCAGGTGGGGTATGTGGTCTGTATCATGGCTAACGAAATGCTGCTTTGGAACTGTTTAACTGTTAGGAAGGAAAAATTCTTTCCTGTCTTTGAACCTAAAGCTGGAAACATGCAAGACTGGAGCTGTCAGGAAAACAGCACTTGACAGCAGTGAAAACGCAGGGCCAGTCTTAATGATATCTTTGTTTGAGACACACATATCCTTAGCCAATCCTGGCTAAGGATTTATTCTGTTACATCAGTAGGTGAATTCCCTTACTTGCTTAAGCAAAGAATTTTCAGGTAATGTTGTATATGCAATACAAGTATTAACAAGTCTTAAAAAGCAATTATGTCTCTCAGTATCCATGGAGGATTAGTTCCAGGACCTCCTTGGGATACCAAAATCCAGAGATGCTCAAATTCCTGATATAAAATTGTGTAGTATTTGTATATAACCTACGCAAATACTTTGAATCATCTCTAGATTACTTATAATACCTAATGCTATGTAAATGATTGTCATATTGTTCCGGGAATAATGACAAGGAAAAAAGTCTATATATATTTGGTACAGATGCAATTTTTTTTCAAATATTTTCAATCCACAATTGGTTGAATCCATGGATGCAGAAACCACAGATACAGTATAGTAACCCAAACAGCATGGTACTGGTACAAAAACAGACACATTGACCAATGGAACAGACAGAGAACTCAGAAATAAAGCCACACACCTATAAACCACTTGATCTCTGACAAAGTCGACAATAAACAACAATGGGGAAAGGACTCTATTTAATACACAGTGCTGGGATAACTGGCTAGCCATATCCAGAAAACTGAAACTGGACCCCTTCCTTTCACCATATGCAAAAATCAAGACGAACTAATGGCCTAAATGTTAGACCTAAGATAAGAAACAGCCTAGAAGAAAACCTAGGAAATACCATTCTAGATACTGGCTTTAGCAAAGAATTTCTCACTGTCTCCAAAAGCAATTGCAACAAAAACAAAAATTGACAAGTGGGACCTAATTAAACCACAGAACTTCTGTACAACAAAAGAAACAACAGAGTAAACAGCCTACAGAATGGGAGAAAATAGAAACTTTGCATTCAATAAAGGTCTAATATTCAGAATTTATAAGAAAATTAATTCAACAAACAAAAACAACCCCATTAAAAAATGGGCAAAGGGATGGACACAGTGGCTCACATCTGTAATCCTTTTGGAAGGCTGAGGTGGGACTAAAAAAGCAGGCAGATGCATTGAAAATCTATAGAGAATAGTGTCTCATTCCTCAGCCTCAAAGCCAGGCAACTGACCTTCTCCTATACAAAACAGGAGGCCTGCTCTCTGAGGAGGCTAAATGAGAAAGGCTGTAGGCTCAAAGGAAACTGGTGTACTGAGGAAGTATGTGAGGCCTTTTACTGAAAACAGAGGGGCTGAGTGAAACCTGAACAAGGAATGGTGAGCCTCCTGGCTGATTCTCTCTGTAGACTCTAAAAACACTGGCAGCTGGGCTTATTTCCCACCCTCCTCCCGTAGACAAGGGAATGGAAGATTACTCTCTAAATAACTAGATGTGAGAAAAAGAAATCTAGAGGTTAAATAAGCTTTATCTCCTCCTCTTGACCTCTCTTAAATATGAAGAGACATCTGAGGATCTTCAATCAGTTTTAAAAAGCCAACAAAATGAAAGACAAGAGTTCAAACAAATAGAAAAAAAACTCAGAGGAAATGGGAGAAACCATCAAAAAACTGTAGTTAATATCCTTAAACAGAAAAAGTTATTGCATCCTGTGAAAAAATACATTTAAAGAAATAAAACAAGAAACATTCAGAGAACAAGAAAAATTCTTAGTAATGAAAAAAGAAAATCAGGAGAAATTTTTTAAAATCAATATAATGGTTCAGAAGATAAAGCCTATGAAGTCTCCCTGAAAATAGAAAACAAGACAGAGACTGAAAATAGAAGAGGAAAAATAAGTTCAAGAAGAGAAAAGATGCAGCAAAGAACATTTGTATCAAAGAAACAATACAAAAACGTCTTTAGAACTGAAGGATATCAGATTGAAAGGAGGGCACCACAAGTGCCAAGGACAATAAAAAAGATGTATACCAAGTTACATTATATGTAGTAAATGAAATTTCAGAATTTCAGGGACAAAGCAAAACCCGAAAACCTTCCAAAATCAGTAATATTAGAACCTGGAAGACAATAAAGAAAATGGCATCAAAATTCCAAGTAAATATCAGAAGAAATAGCTAAAAGAGAAAAAGTTGAAGATGTTGCTTCTCAAGGTTAGGAATACAAGGGTGGGAAGTGGCAGAGAAAAGAACTGTTGTGCTACATAATCTCTCTAGTATTATCTGACTTTTAAAGCTAAGTACAGGTATTACTACTTTGCTGAAAAACTGAAATGTAATTTAAAAAGCAGTCAGTCAATTTCCAAATTACCTTATTAAAAAAATAACTTACCTGAATGACAACTGAAAAGGCCTTTGATTTTATTTTTGCTAATGATTCAGCCCTTTCACATCTCTGGAAGTAAAATAAACAAGAAGAAAAAAAGTTAAAACACACAAACAGGCGAAAAACGGAATACCCAAGTATTTATTTTCAGAAATAAGACAGAATACCCAAGTATTTATTATCAGAAATAAGAAGGTAGCGTAAATGAAACTAACATATATTGAGTACGCACACACACAAACGTATACCACATTTTCTCACAGATGTCGCAGGTGCCATAATACCATCCTCATAGCTACAGATGATTTTCACTAAGGATTCAAGGAGGACAGTAAGAATGAAAGCCTGGGTGGTCAGGCAGAGCTTTGGACTGCCACTCCCTCCTCATCTCCCTATACTCAAAGATGGCTACTTGTCTAATCCACTAAGATGGATGAAACCTCTGGAGGCAGGAAGCAGTATACAGTATATAGCTTGGGCTCTACATTGGTTGAAAGGCTGACAAGAAGTGAGAAAGGATGTATTACAAAGGCCTTATCCCGACCCTCTACAAACTGAGGGCGCCTTCCATAGTCAACCTTTCCTTTCCCTGCAGAAAACTATTATCATCCTCTCTCCCAACCTACACCTGATACATCAGGTGTAGCTTCCACAAGGCTTCCAGTAAAGAACAAACTAGCTTTTCACAGAACCATGATTCAGAATTTTCTCTTAAATTTCTTATAATACTGACCATGGGTCACAAAACTTAGTATACAGAATCACAGCTACACATAATATGAATTGCAAAGTTTTCTGACCTCTGTTTCTTGTGAATTTCCTTCTGTTTTTCCTTCTCCATCATTACTTTTTGATTTTAAAGATGGATTCTGAAAGAGCAAAAAAGATACACACACACACACACACACAAATTTACAATTCAATTTAATTGCAAATCAATTTTAGAAAAGTGAGAATCCATAACTTTTAATAAATGAAAAACTAAAAGATCATTCACATTACTGCAGCATGGTATATACAACCTAACATCAAGATCACATGTTTCAAAATGTTCTACAATTCATCAATAAAATGCTTAAATCCTCCTAATGAAAGACAGTGTGAACTTTATGTTATAGTAAGAAAACTGGCTTATTTTCCTCTTCTTCAGGTTTTCAGAGGTCCTAGTAATACTCTTTGAACAGAGTTTACCTATTAAAAGAGAATACTGGCTATGCATGGTGGCTAATCCTGTAATCCTAATACTTTGGGAGGCTAATGATCACTTGAGGCCAAGAGTTCCAAACCATACTGGGGAACATAGCAAGACCCCCATCTCTACAAAAAATTTAAAGTTAAGCTGGTTCTAGCCCTGGCAACATAGCAAGACCCTGGCTCTACAAAAAATAAAAAAATCAGCTGGGCATAGTGGCACATGTCTGCAAACCCAGCTACTCAGGAGGCCGAGGTGGGTAAATCACTTAAGCCGGCGAGGTCGAGGCTACAGTGAGCTGTAGTCATGTCACTGTATTCTAGCCAGGGTGATAGAGCAAGGCCTTGTCTATATGCATATAAAGAATACTAACATATTTTTACATTAAATGCCTAATTCATTTGTGTAACCTATTTGTAGGACTTAAAGTATTCCAACATTCTAAAACTTGGCATCTCTCATTAAAATAAATGCAGAGGAATAATGTTATTTTCTTCTCCCCAAGACTATCATCTTCTTATTAGTTTCCTTGTTTATCTTTTCGAAAATTAAGTTTTGAGCCAGCTTCCTTTATATAAAAGAAAGTGAAAAAGTGGCAAGAAATCTTTCTGAAAGACAATATATAGATAACACCTGTGTGACATCTGTGAAAACACCAAAACATTATCAAGACACATAGTAAGTAATCAGAAATTGCTTCCTTTTAAAAAAAAATTTTCCTGGAAGTATTTACTAAAATAAGATGGAGTAATTGTTTCAAAAGTAAATTTCACAAGGCTAGCTTTTAGGTTTCCAGGGTAAAAAAGTTTCTCTAGCTGAAAAGGCTAATGTGAAATATGGGTAGCTCTAGCATCAATACTTTTAGTTAAATAAACTAGGTTGAAGATCTGTGTTGATGAGACTTGCAAAAAGATAAACCACACCAGGTAGACAATGTGTAAACAGAAAAACACTTGCCCTATCACAATAGGAAAAGCCACCACTCAGGTCCCATTGTCTGCTGTCACGCAGCTAAGAGGAATCCTTCTGAATTTTAAGAGAAGTTGTATGTCTAGAATTTTAGGTGAAGTTTACAAATACTTAAAAGTTAGTAATTAACTCAAAATTTTTTTAAATGTTAGAATCAACACTATGCCAAACAAAACACATCTGTGTGCAGGATTTAGCCCAAAGACAGACAGTGTGCAACCCCTAGAAAATGCCAAATTATAAAGACTGTAATAAATCTGTGGTATAACAAAATCACATTACTCTTCTATTTAAAAAAATCACCATATATATATATACATACACACTCCATCTGTAAGGTTAAATAACATCACATACCTAATAAATGGCAAAAGTGGAACAAGAAAAGCCAAGCCCTCTAAATCTTAGCTCCACAGGATTACAGCCTCTAAAGCTAGGCTGCCTCTCAACATTATCATCCACAGATAAATATTCATGTATAATGCAATGGTGAGGCACCAAACAAGTGATTGCATACCTTTCTGTCTTTGTGCCACTGCTGATGCTCCAAAACGATGTTCTTAATATTGTCCAAAAAATCATCCTTTATCAAGCTGAGGGCTTTATCTGGGTTGGACTTATCAACTGAAATTATATGTTTCATGTTCTGATAATGATCATGAACATTCAGCATTTCCTAAAAGCAAAAAGATGAGCCCTTTATTTCACTTTTTGAAGAGAAACTAAAAGGCAAAATCAATACAGAATAGTTACCTTCCAAAGTGACTTCCAGTTGACAGGGAATAACATGCTACAATATATTGAAAATAACATAATCATGAAAGCAAAATAGTACAACTTTATTAATATAGAGGTATGGATTCCAGAGGTTTGGATTTATTGACCTCAACTCGACAAACATTAACTAACATACACCTATGGGAAGACACTGGGGAAAGACTAATCAGTAAACATACAATTCCATTCTAGGATATCACAAAAATTATTTGTAGCATGACATATCATTAAATATCACTACTGATAACTAAGATGTTTTTATATTACATTGTCACATCAAGAATATTTACATAGTCCTGTATGCTCTGCTGGAAATTCCTATGTAACGACTCTCATCCAACCCTCCATGGAAATCGCAAAGCCTATGTGCCTGCCCCCATAAGCTTCACCATTACTTCAGCAATAAGATTCAGGATTCAAAGAAATAGAGGGTAGGCCAGGCGCAGTGGCTCACGCCTATAATCCCAGCACTTTGGGAGGCTGAGGCAGGTGGATCACTAGGTCAGGAGTTCAAGACCAGCCTGGCCAACATGGTGAAACCCCGTCTCTACTAAAATACAGAAATTAGCCATGCGTGGTGATAGGTGCCTGTAATCCCAGCTATTCGGGAGGTTGAGGCATGAGAATAGCTTGAACCCAGGAGGCGGAGGTTTCAGT